>BRDA01031455.1:0-24789 GCA_036984385.1 Crenuchus spilurus | reverse complement strand
AGTCCATATATAAAAAATAAACTGCCAAAGCAGCCTGTTTTAAGTGTTTTAATTAGCTCCACACTTTCATGCCAAATTTGCCGCCATGAAAATTGTCACACACTGTGAAATGAATAAATTTGCCCATGAAATAGACCTGCTGTGAAAAATTCTAAATCAAAGCAGATTATGCCTTAATTGCACATTCTGAAAACAGCATGTAGATGTTATTTGACATTTTGGATTTAAGCCGCCATGCAAAGTGACAAAATCAATAGAAGTGATGAAACTTTGACAGCAAAGTTGAAATCATGTACTTTTATTGGATTGAGTGAGCTGAACCTCACTGAAACATGATTCTACATCATAACGGGTAGGCTTCATAAGAGGCATCTTCACCCACAGATAATGACTCAAACTGTGTGTGTGTGTGTGTGTGTGTGTGTGTGTGTGTGTGTGTGCTGATTGTGTTGGAGAAAAGTGCTATATGAATTACTCTGTAAGAAAGATGTTTGTAGGGTTCAAGACTGCCCTCATAATGCACATTCTATATGGTTAACACATTTCACTTCTGTGAAATAAAACACATAAAATATGTTAAATCTGTAATAGGTGAGATTCTAGGTCCATGAAATTATGGAAACGTTCCTGTGAATTCCAGTTATAATTGTTTTCCTTTAGACTGAATTTTAAATGAGGCACAACACACAGAGCTCATTTAAATATCAGTCTAAAATACTCAAGCTGTTCAATTTTACAGAATAAAGAGGTTGGAAAATGTAAGATGAACATTTTGATATATTCACTCACACAAAAAATGTCATAAGTGAACCGGAGGGGAAAACATATTTAGTACATTCCATTCTGAGTCAGCTCATGAGGCTCACTGCCATTAAAGGTCCCTCTCTCATTGAGTGACATTTGAACCTTGGCAGGCATCTTCTTCAGGACACTCTGTCAACATGGATCCTGAAGTGGTTGTGGATATTGTTCTCTCTCTAATGCTGCTGTGGGAGGTCATGGTGTGTGAATGAGGTCGATGAATGCAGCTGCAGGTCAAATCAGATGGTCCTCTTTTTTTCTATGAATATCTTTGTGATAATGCAGCACAGAAATACAGTTCAAATGTTTCCTGAATCTGTAGTCTCCTCTTCTCATTCCAATGTATCTGGAAATCATGTATGATTCACATGCAGAGTTCTGAGTTTACAAATAGAGGCTGATATACACTTCATCTGCCTCTCACCATCTGACCAATTGACCAATGGGCACTCAGTAAATAACTAAGGACTTACCCATGTGCCTCGGACTGTGTGATTTTTGTGTCCATTTATTACACATTTCTATTTTATACCTAAATCCAGTCTGTTTACACAAGAGATATGAAGAACTTGGCTTTAGGGTCATGTTATCTCTTTACATGGTGATTTAGATCAGATGATCTGAGAACTGAGATTGTTCTGAACATTTTGATATCAAATATATTGGTATTATGGAAGTGCATTTAAAGGAGAATTTTAAAAAGATATGGATAAATGGAGGATTTTACAATGGAGGCATAATGAATACATGAAAAGGTAAGATATTAATGGTGCGTTCATTTGTGTATCAATTGTGTCAGGTGAAGCTTTGTCAGTGGACAATTTCCTAAAGAGCCATTACTGTACACTCTTAAAACAGATAATTCTTCAAGGCTTTTTTAGTAAAGAAATTCTATATAGAAATATGAGGGGTTTACATATTTACCCGGAGGTTTAGTGGTTAGCACGTTTGCCTCTCAGCACTGAGGTCTTGAGTTCGAGTCCCCATATGAGCGGAGTTTCCATGTTCTCCCTGTGTCTGCATGGGTTTCCTCCAGGGTCTCTGGTTTCCTCCCACAGTCCAAAAACATGGAGGTCAGGTGGATGCCTGCCAAGGTTGGTGTGCACCCAGCGATTGATTGGTGCCCTGTCCTGGACTTAGTTGAATAGTGTAATGCCCTACCCTGCGCCCAGTAAGGGGGTAGGGGACTAACCGCGACCCTGAAAAGGAACAAGCAGGTGTGATAATGGATGGATGGATGGATGGATAGAACCATGAACAATCAAAGACCCCATAGGGTATTTGGCATGGTTAAAGGGTTCTTCAGATTGATGAGGAATGTGTGTTGTAGATGGTTCTATACAGAACCTTTTTGAATATGGTTCTATATAGCACCCAAAAGGGTTCCTCTTTTATTACAAACTTAACATCGTAATGATAGCAGGACCGTTTTGGGGGCTATTTAGAACCCTTTTCATAAAGGTTCTGTATGGAACCATTAGCAACACATTCCTCTTCAATCTGAAGAACCATTTCATCATGCAGAGAACCCTTAGGGTTTCTCAAGGTTCTATATAGAAACCCTTGAATTACCATATTTTTTAAGATTGTAGGCTTAAATACAAATGTGAAAAGGGACATTTAAAGCTTAAAGAACTGAAACAAATGGTGTATTACATCAACATAATCTCTTAATTTTAATCCAAAGCACACTTTTTCATGATTTACTAAAACATGTAAGTCAATAATCGATGAATTACCTTTATTACTGACAAAGTCAAAATAGTCATTGATGAGCATATATGTTTTTTGGAGGAAATGAAGCACGGTTGACTACAAACCCTCATCATTATACAGCTACTCATCATTATATGCACTGTGCACTGTATCAGTTGCAACGTGAGCAAGTGATTGAAGCATTATTTGAGTGTCTGAACAAGTGGTCAACATCGTATTTCACTCCTGTCTGGATTGTAATTTAGTTGATGCAGAAGAGGAGGACCTCATAAGAGGCTCTTCAGTTCAAATGAAATGGAGGATGTTCTGTTAGTGCTCATGTCTGCTTGTGATCCTTCTTTAAGCTCCATTTAGAGTCCACATCAGGGCTTCAATCCAGAATGATGAAGCTGTGTGTTTAAAAATGGAGATGCAATCAGGTCTGTGTGTGTGTGTGTGTGTGTGGTGGTGGGGTTTTTTTTTGGAAATTTCTGTTTTATACTCAGGTCAGTTCTCTCCCCACCTTCCATTCATTCACTCGTCTGTTTCTATTGTGTAAGCAAATTACAGCTGCTATTGTGTTAGTGAAGGAGTGATGGTGTGCACCTTGAACCACTGTAAATGGGCCAGCGGTCGCCATAGCAACCCTGTCCCGGTTTCTGCCGATCGGTGCGGAAAAGCTGCTCGCACACTTCATGCGATATGCTTCATGAGAGAGAGAGAGAGAGGGGTTTATTTATTTCATTTTTTTTCACATTAGAGATTCCCCCGCCTCCGTACTTGGGAGAAGCCTCTGACACGTGAGCGTTAGCATTAGCATTTAGCATGAAACATCTGGCTGCTCGCGCTCGTTCAATTTATCGGATTCAGAAATGTTCAATTATATGTACATAAGCTACATTACATCAACAATTAGCTGTTTATTTGCTATATTCACATTCACTGGCCACTTCATTAGGTACAATTACCACGTATCTACACATTCTGTCCATTTGATAACAGATATTATAGTGCACTTTGTAGTATACATTCTTTCACCCTGGCCTTTATAGCTCATGAAAATGTAGAGCTCATCTTTTCTTCAGTGGTCTTTATAGCTCATGAAAATCATAAAACAATAATCTCAGATTATTAGAATATTTCTAGGATGAGTACATTACTATTCAAACAGTATCAACATTCAAATGAAACAATTTCACTTTATGCCAAATGAATATAAAAATATGACATTATATCTTCAATTAAATTTCAAACACAAATGAAATTTTAACAATATTCAATATTTTGCAAATGCACTACTGTATTCGGATTTCTAGAGTGCCAAACAACCAGCAATCTGTGAAATATGACATACGTTTTTTGTGGGTGGCCCATATCTGAAAACATGAAATCTGACAAGTAATTTAGACATGGCTCTTTACAATAATCCCACCCCTATCCAATAAGCTCCACCTATGGCTTGAGACCTCAGCTACACCATTTACATTTACATTTACATTTACAGCATTTGGCAGATGCTCTTATCCAGAGCGACGTACAACAGTGCTTTGATTACATTAAGATAATTATCTCAGCTAGTACAGACAAGTTACTACTCTTCAGTTTAGACACTGTTAGAACAAAACCATCACTGATACCTATAGAGAAAGATACACAACTATCCACAATAGAAGAACATAACAATGCATTACAATAAGAGATTTAAACTAGTGCTGACTTAAGTGCTCCACAAAGAGATGGGTCTTCAGTCTGCGTTTGAAGGCTTTGAGGGACTCTGCTGTCCGAACAACCAGTGGGAGTTCATTCCACCATTTTGGTGCAAGGACAGAGAAGAGTCTTGATGCTAGTTTTCCACGTGTCTTGAAGGATGGCGGGTCAAGCCAAGCTGTACTGGATGTTCTAAGGCAGGGGTGCACAATACGTCGATCACAATCTACCGGTCGATCGCAAAGGTAGTGTGGGTAGATCGCGTGGCAATTAAAAAAATAGACATCAGCCTAGCATCCTTGCTATAAAACATCTCACTGACATACAGGGAGACTGGTCGAGCACTATGACCCAGCGGGATTCCAAGCCGCTTAGTCTGAAAATCCCATTTCTTTTTAGACCGCCCACAAGCTCATTCGATTGGCTCTGCTGTTTCTTGCTAATGTGTGATTGGCCGTCTCTGCTATCGCTTCATAAAACAGCATCTGGACTTTTGTAAACAGTGTTTTTCAAGTTGGCCAGCAGTCCGTGTTCACCTGTCACTGTAAGTTCTTAACATGTATGTTTGTTCTGCCTGTGTAAGAAACCTAAAACTGACCATTTCCATACGGAGTGGAGGAGGATTTTTTTACTATGTGATTTTTGAAGTGTGTTTGCCTTGACTGCATTATTCAGCGTCAGCCTTTTCACACATAAAGATTATTAAGTCCAAGTATCATATGATCATTTGGAGGTTTGCTTGAGGCAGGTTATCAGCAACTACTATCCAGACTATGCATCCCTGACTGATTCTATTCAGTGCAAGTCATCAGAGTAAAGTAGGCTAATGACAAAACATGTACACAGTTGTATTGTGTAATATGGGTTCATGTAGTTATTCAAGGTACACCAACATACATTGTACACATAAATTGTCAATATATTTATAAATAAATATGTCTTGCATTTTAATATTAGGTAGATCATTTTGACTTAGTCATTAGATAAGTAGCTCGCAGGCTGAAAAAATGTGTGCACCCTGGTTCTAAGGGTTCGAGGTGTAACTCGAGACTTGACCATTGCCATTAGGTAGAGAGGTGCTGGTCCATTACTTGCTTTGTAGGCAAGCATCAGGGTTTTGAATCTGATGTGAGCAGCTACAGGAAGCCAGTGAAATGAATGCAGCAGTGGAGTGACGTGAGAACACCATTTTGATGTTGTGATCAAGCTAGGCATATTACTTTGTGGTAATACTGAGTGTCTGTGACTGTGAATGCTTCTGTAAAAAGTATTTCTGTGGATTTATGTTGATTTCTGCATGAAGCTGGAGTTAGCTTCTTATTCCACTGTAACATTCCACCTTAAATTGTGCAACAGCAACATTTATGGAGATGCAGACTATAGTTCATCTGCTTCTCTGTATACTTTGTTAACCTCCTTTCACCCTGTCTTCAATGGTCAGGACCACCACAGGACCACCATAGAGCAGCTATTATTTGGGTGGTGGATCATTCTCAACACTGCAGTGACAGTGACGTGGTGGTGGTGTGTTAGTAAGAGTGTATCAGACACAGCAAAGTTGCTGTGTATTACACCAAACTTCTCTGAATGAGTTTGTTTAATCTTAATCGTTTTTAAATCCCCCTTTACCTTTACTGAACAGTTTACATTGAGATGTGGTTCTTTATGCAATAAGTATTACATTATTTAGGATTGCACCTACACAACAGAAATCCAAAGACTGTCTTGACAAGCTTCATAAACAAAACCCACAGGGGCACATAGAGCTGGAAATATAGCTAACAGTCAAGCAAATCTGGACAAGGTCCAGCTTGAGCATCTAGATCACGTTTTCCATGCAGATGTATTGACTTTTTGCCTGCTGCTATTTTTGCACTGAAGCAGATTTTATCATGTGCCTTTCAGTCACTATATTAAAGGCTCTGTAACAGTAGCAGTCAGGTTTTATTCATTTTTATAGCTCCCATACGTCATACTGTCTGTTAGACAGAAACAACTATTTAGGTCACTTTTGTCTTCTTGTGTTTAAAAAATGTGTATTTATGATATTTGGTTTAAATATTCTTAGAAATGAGAAAATGTAATGAAAATCCACGTCATTGTTTTTATTGATTAAAAACATCAAGTTCATATGTGTTCATAATTTTATTAAAAAAGGTAAACGTTCATATATTTTGAACATGAAATGTGACATGTCGTTTAGATCTGGCTCATTAGAGTAATCCCAGCTCCATCCAAGAAGCTCCACCTATGGCTTGACACCTCAGCTATGCCATTTTTATGTTGTGAGCAAGCTAGGCATGATATTTATTTTATGGTAATACTGAGTGTCTGTGACAGTGCAGATGAGGGAAATGCAAATATTCCTGTGGATTTATGCTGATTTTGGCATGAAGCTGAGGTTAGCTTCTTATTCAAATTTCCTGTTCCACCTTAAATGCTGCAACAGTTATATTGAGGCACATACTGGAGAAATACACAAGTCATTTTTTTTATTTAATGAGGCTTTGTGCAAACTGATCCCCAAAAGTGCTGGGTGTCCGCTCCTATTCTGTCGAATCTCTGTTATATTTATATGTACATTGCAATCTGCCTCATATCACAAAAGTACCTTTTATATGTATGATTTGCTGCTTAAAAATAAGCTAAATTGAGTCAATGAGTCAACTCTATCCATTCCATTGATTCCAGCAGCAGAAGTAAAAACATGTTTTCACAGAATCATGTGTGGTGGACTGGGGACAAAATCCAGTCCTGGACATTTGTTTGTGTAGGTCAGCCTCAGGCGATCGATCATCATTCTAGCATTGAAAAATCTTTCACATCACTTGTGAGGTAGTCATGGTGACTGTATCACTAGTGCTACCACTCCTCCAGTATTTAGCATTGCACAAAATATACAACGGCTAAACTAGACTTATGTTGTTTTCAATGAATCATGAACAAGCTTCTGTTCTGTCAACTCAATAGGCTATATTTGGCAAGACAAAGTGAAGAGTTAGCAAGCTAGTTATGTGAAAAGGCAGCTATTGTTCAGCTTTGGTGTAGGTAATGTATCTAACATTATTATGATTGTTTTGTAAGATAACACCCAGTCTTCTGCCATGCAGTGCCTTTTTGGTTAGTGTCTCTATTAAGTTAAGAAAGACTGTACAGTTCAGGGAACTCCAGGGATGACAAGTAATTAGTAGTATGACCCTCCATTTTCACTCTGCAAGGACTATGATGGCATTGGCTAATGGCAGCCCAATCATTGCATAGTGACTACAAAAGTACAAAATTTAACAGTTCAGAGATCAGTGGGCATGTGGTCATCTCGTGGTTTCTTGGGGTTCAGCTTGTTTGCCACATTGCCTATCGAGGAGCCTCTCTATTGATTCAGCCTCTCTATCCACTTTCATTGACAGCAAGTTATACGATTGGCAGGCTGACAGTGGCTGTTTTGGCTGATTTCTCCAGAAGAGATTATTTGTAACAGAGCTTACAGGGATGTGACAGAGATGACAGAACTTAATTCTTGAACGTATGTGGAACCTCTTGGATGAAGGAGTGGAGTAAGCAGGAATAAACACTGAAAAGGACAAAAACATGTCACAAACATTTATTAAGATCCCCAGTCAATTGTATTGACTTCTGCAAAAAGCTGAAATAGGTCCTCCTTAATGTATAAACACTGAGCTTTGTTTATGTAAAGAATACCTCACCTCAGAAAAATAACACTGCTAAGTTAAGATCAGTCATGTTTACGTGAATGAGTCAAGCTAATTGGTCCCCAGTATCCTATATTCACTGTTAGACATGCTGGCATTTTGGGTGAAGTGTTCTATCAGCTGGGCAGCACGAGTACATTGATTTACTAACAGCATAAGACACGTGATGGTGTTTCACAGAGAGGTGAATACTGCATGCATCAGTGGAGTTCGCTCCCTCGGCCTGATCTCCATATTCATCTCCCCAAATCTCTCACCATGTTTATCAGCACATCACATCTTCATTACTGTTGTCTTCTCCTTGAGCCTGTACTTATGCAAATGTGTGTTTATCTATGGAAATCAGTGTCTGCCCAGCGGAATATTTTAGCCGGAACACTGCTGAGTTTATACTTTCTCTTTTTTCATGCTAATTTTTGGTAAAGTACAGGCTCTTTAGCAACAACAACAGCAGCAGCAGCAACAACATTACATCCTCATAACTGCAGAACACCACAGTCAATTCCAGTCAACCTCCACCTCTGAAGAGCATGCTTAAAATAGATGGTCCTTCAATGGTTCTTTAGTAATGTAAATGATTCTACACCTTCCCTCAAAGTACAAACAATATAAAAATACCCTTCAATCAATCAATCAGATTTATTTATATAGTGATTTTACAACTGATGTCACAAAACAGCTTTACAGTAATAACAAAAATCCCTTAATCTCTTTGGATTCACCTCTGGTGTCAGTTTTCTATTCTTCACTCCTCAGTTCTTTTCTATCACTGGGTCAGTACCTTTACTATCACTAGCTCAGTACCTTTTTTTCACTGGGTCATACCCTTTCCTGTCACTGCATCAGTACTTTTACTATCACTGGGTTAGTACCTTTGCTATCACGGGGTCAGACCACTTCCTGTCACTGTGACAGAACCTGGGTCAGTACCTTTCCTAGCCCGGGGTTAAACTTTTGTGTCACTGGGTCAGTAGCTTTCCTTTCATTGGGTTAGTACCTTAGCTAAGTATGTTCATGTATGTTCAGTGCATCATGTTCAGTGAAAAGCACTACTATTTTTTCCTATCAAAACCAGTTGACAGTACACCATCCAGGAATATCCCATAATACACAGAAGCCCACTGTTGCCATGGAGTTGCAGTAGCTTATTGATCTAGGCCAGCTAATTGTATGTAGCTGCTGGCTGCTCATAGGAAAAAAAATCTTCCTCTCTTTACAGTCCTAAAGCAGAGTCACACATTCATTCTTCTTCTCTATTCCCCTCTTTTCTCATCATCCCTCGTTCTTCTGCCTCCACTCTTTTCCCTTTGATCTCATCACTTGACCTCAATTCTCTCTCTAATCAGCAGTACATAGCAAAAAAAAAACATATCTCATGCTCCTCTAATGGCCTGCTTCACTTTTATTGTTTTCTAATCAGCTGTTCAACATAATTAACTGACATTAAAGGAATGGTTCACCAGAACATCAAATTTCCACACACTGTAAACCTGGCTTAGTTAGCAGAACTCAAAATAATTCAGGCAATCAGTTACCTTAATATTTTTAGGTTGAAAGAATCAAAAGTCAAACGTTTGTAGCACTTGCAAGTTTTGGGTGATTTACACATATACTTTAATTGCATGGTAATTAAATTATTGACAAAGGCAACATAAGTATTTTAAGTTGATATACAGTGCCTTGCAAAAGTATTCGCCCCCTTGGCTTTTTACCTATTTTATAACATTACAGCCTGTATTTAAATGTTTTTTTTTTAAATATCTGAATTGTATGTGATGCATCTGCACAAAATAGTCTAAGTTGGTGAAGTGAAATTAGAAATATATATACACAGTATATGGCAAGCTCAAAGAGACTTATCCAAAGCGTCTTGCAGCTGTAATTGCCACAAAAGGTGGCTTTACAAAGTACTGTCTTTAGGGGGTGAATAGTTATGCACACTGAAGTTTTCTGTTATTTTGGCCTATTTGTTGTTTGCTTCACAATAAAAAGAAAATTAAATGTTCAGAGTTGTAGGTGTGTTCTCTAAATGGAATGATGCAAACCGTCAAATAATAAATTTGTATTCCAGTTTGTGAGGTAGAAAAACATAAAAAATGCCAAGGGGGTGAATACTTTCACAAGGCACTGGAACTAAATGCTAAATCCCCTAACCAAATATAATTAAACTAATGTAATTAATTATTTGAAACTTAAACATTTGGCTATAAACCATTTGAATTGAGTTTCAAGGGTCAGAATTGATCATTTCAGGAGACTCTACCAGAGTTGGATTTATTTAAACCATCTTCAGAATCTTACCAGAGACTGGCCAAATCAACAGTTAATATTTATATTGACAACACAAACTGAGCATTCAAACCACAGTACAAAACAGAAGTAAAAATGCACACATTCACCAATGTGCTTCCAAGAGAGGAGTTTGACCATTTAACCTTTCCTTGCAGTGAAACACACACATTAGGGGAAAGTAAGGACACTTGTCCAGAGTATCTATCCACATTGCCCAATGACCAATTGGGTATTAGGTGGCTTTCACAAGGACACTTCAGTTGTATCCTGTCAGTTCAAGGGGTCAAACCAGCAACATTCTGGTAACAAGGCCCGTTCCCTAACCTCAAGCACACAGCTGCCCCAATTATGGTAAATATAATAAAAACCTGTAAAATACAATTAAACCTAAAATTTAGCATGAAAATAACATTTTATAAAACAAAAGTCATTTTATTTAAAGTTAAATGATGAAAAAAACTGCTAAGAATAACGAGAAGCACCACCTTTTAGCTAACTGTACTTCTCATATCTTTTATTGTCAAACATTGGAAATTCTTTTTACCTAAAACTGCAAACTGCAATAAATCAAAGGTTCAGTGAAGTCAAAATGAGGAAATTGCTAGACATACTCAAATGTTTAATTTGGTATAACTATTGACTGTATTTTAAGTTTTATTTACTTTATCGAGTTCATTAATTTCTTTGTTGATGTTTACAGTGCACTTAATACAAATATTTGCTTCTGCAATTCTGCTAATATACAGTAAGAGAATAATCATGATAGATGATCTTTGTTGGAATAAGCTTATATAAATGTTCATGTAAGTTTGTCAGTTGTCATGATGAGCTTATCTAGATGTTGTGCAGCTATGTGTGTGCTTTATGAGCAGTAACAGACAGTAAAGATGCTGTGTTTGCCAAAAGCAACCAATACAGACAGATGGAGACTGCCTCAGCTGTCTTACAGAAGAGTCCTCTTTACTGATGCACATGATTCTATAGAACTATAAGAAGGCAAAAAACATTTGCATGCTTAAGTGGTTCTTGGCATGGTGAAGCTGGTCCTCTCTAATATAGAATGTGTAACAGTCATCCAGACTTGCATAGAGTTTACCAGCATCACTTTTATTTTCAGCTCAGCAGATGAACTATCCTACGCTAAATGTGTGCACAACATATCAGCGCCTCATCCGCCCAGGGTGAGCTGGTGACTCATCGAATTCACTCATAGATACGGTCCAGTTGTTTTCCTTAATGACTGACAGAAAGACCCTTGCCAAAAGGATGATGTCACTGGCTAGTCAGCTAGCTGTTAGTTTAGAATTCACACATCCTGGAATATCAGAGGAGACCCTGATCCATTAAAACAACTCTTTGGTAATGAAAGCTACAGTGGGGAGAATTATTTGCCGTTTTTTTCCCACATTGCATGCTTTGAACAATTAACAGTGTTTACATTTAGTTTTACATCTACAAAGTAATGAGAGGTCTGTCATTTTTATCATAGGTACACTTCAACTGTGAGAGTTGAAAAAATATCCAGGTAATCACATTGTATGATTTTTAAATAATGAATTTGTATTTCATTGCATGAAATAAGTATTTGATCACATACCAACCAACAAGAATTCTGGCTCTCACAGACCTGTTAATTTTTCTCAAGAAGCCCTCCTATTCTGCACTCATTACATGTATGAATTGCACCTGTTTGAATGTGTATAAAATACACCTGTCCACACACTCAGTCAATCACACTCCAACCTCTCCACCATGGCAAAGACCAAAGAGCTGTCTAAGGACAACAGGGACAAAATTGTAGATGTGCACAAGGCTGTGATTGGCTACAGGACAATAGGCAAGCAGTTTAGTGAAAAGGCAACAACTGTTGATGCAATTATTGGAAAATGGAAGAAACACAAGATGACTGTAAATCTTCTTTGGTCTTGGGCTCCATGCAAGATCTTGCCTTGTGGGGTAAGGATGATTCAAGAATCAGCCCAGTACTAAATGGGATCACCTGGACTTGAAGAGAGCTGGAACCACAGTCTAAAAGAGGATCATTAGTAACACATTATGCCGTTATGGTTTAAAATTCTGCAGTGCATGCAAGGTCCCCCTACTCATGCCAGCACATGTCCAGGCCCATTTGAAGTTCGCCAGTGATCATCTGGATGATCCAGAGGAGGCATTGGAGAAGGTCATGTGGTCAGATGAGACCAAAATAGAGCTTTAGGCATCAACTCCACTCGCGCTGTTTTGAGGAAGAAGAAGGATGAGTACAACCCCAAGAACACCGTCCCAACCATGAAGCAAAGTTGCCCACCAACAACCAACTACTGTGACCAGCTCCAGATGCCCTACACTACTGACCACAATCAAGTTTATATGGACTTTACTGGCTGTTATCATTATTACCATTACCATCATCATTCCTTTCCCACTACTGTCACCATATCAGTTCACCTGAACATTACAACAACATCATAGGATTATGTGACTTAACTTATAATTAGTTGACCAGAGGAGGATTGGTCCCCCATGTGAGTCCGGTTCCTCCCAAGGTTTCTTCTTCCAGCTCTGATGGAGCTTTGCCACTCTCACCATTGGCTTGCTCACTGGGGATTTGGTGTTTGTTATTACTAACCCTGTAAAGCTGCTAACAACCTCCTTCCCTCAGTAAGAGCATTGAAGATGGGTTGTGGCTGGGTCTTCTATCATGACATTGACCCGAACCACACAGCAAGGGCAACTAAGGAGTGGCTCTGTGAGAAGCATTCCAATGTCCTGGAGTGGCCTAGCAAGTCTCCAGACCTGAACCCAATAGAAAGTCTTTGGAAGGAGTTGAAACTCAATGTTGCCCAGTGACAGCCCCGAAACCTGAAAGATCTGGAGAAGATCTGTATGGAGGAGTGGGCCAAAATCCCTTCTGCAGTGAAAACTTGGTCAAGAACTACAGGAAATGTCTGACCTCTTTTTTATATATAACAGTGAAAATGTAAGCATTGTTAATTGTTCAAAGCACACAATTCACTCTGCAGTAAATATAAGGAAACTAAGCTACTGTTTTAGAATAGAGCAGCTTAGCTTCACCTATTCATCCTACAGTACATCAGTTTATCTCTGCCCATACAGTCTAGGTTTAGCTCCACCCATTCAATTTAAAGTAGTTTCACTCCACCCTACAGTAGTTTAGTCCTGCCCAATCAGGTTAAATCAGTTTAGCTCAACTCATTCAGACTACATCAGTTAGGTCTGCTCATTAAGCTCCATCCATTCATCTTACAATAATGTAGCTCCACATATTCAGAACAGAGCTCTTTTACATACATCAATTTTAAAAGTATTGTAACTTACTTGATTTATTTTAAATGTTAAAGATAGTTTCATCTAAGAATAGTACACATAAATAAATGTTGCTTTTGTATGTTAAAGCCTGTATAATTTTGTCTGAAACCCAAAATATCACAGTGTGACTTGTTCCCCAGTATTGTTCAGGTTTTGCAGTCACAGCCGAAGGCTGGATGATGTACGTTGGGGATCCATGTTAGCTTGAGATATTTATAAGGCATGCTGATGGGCTGCTTGTGCGAGCATCAGAGTAAATAGTGTGGGGACTTTTCTTTGAAGCTGGTGGATGTATGAACCAGCTATACATTATAGCTCATTGATGTTGTTTTGAAGTGGAAATAAGTGTGGTTCTTTTTAGCATCCCATAATGCTAACTACTTAATTCTCGCTGTGGTTCCTCGTGCTGGATTTTTGTTCAAAAGCCAGGATTTGTAAATGGCCAGTGTAAATGAAATGTACTATAATACTGTGAATGTTTTTCACTTATTAAATAGAATATGTTAATTGTGAGGTTTCCAGGCCTGTTATGCTGATTTTAGCATTTTTCCCTCAGAAAGGTTGGCTAATGAGATGATTTGTTTAGGATCAGGTTTGTTAGAGCTGGTAAACAGCAAAGTAAGTATGATGGGAAGAACAATGCGGTTAAACAACACTTGATTCTCATTGCCTATGTAACCAAGTGTCCATATACAGTAACTCTGCCTTATAGATCTGTACAGATATGCAGAAAACAGGCTATTACAGCAGGTCCCCACTGAATTGAAAATCTCAGCGTCAGCACTAACCACAGCATCCACTGGATTTATGACAAATAGGTGAACTAAAAGTAGAGCGAGGACTGAGGGCAGGCGATTCCTGCAGCGACTCTGTGTTGATAATCATCCATAGCAATGCAGTATGTTTGTAAATAACAACCATGCTTTGTGCAAGGGATTTGGACTCTTTTAGAAGAGCTACACTGAGACATTGACATGCATACACCATTGCGTGATAAATGACCAGCGGCTAACACAGATGATCTTTGGGTAAAGAGGATGCATAGCATGGAAATATTCAAATATGCTTCCAGAGTCTCCTCCTGTTCATGGTAGGCCATATAGACATGGTCATTTTTGCTAGTGGTGGATAAATGATATGTTTGTATACTGTATATATATACATATATATATATATATATATATATATACAGAGGTGGGAGTAAATCCCTCATGTGCAAGTCACAAGCAAGTCTCAAGTCATCGCCTTCAAGTCTCAAGCAAGTCACAAGTCACTGTGGTGAGAACCAAGCAAGTCAAGTCGAGTCCCTGCTATAAGTCAAGCAAGTCACAAGTCAAGTCATACAAATATGGTCTGATCTGCCCCAGTTTACACATTTAAATCAATATAGACAGTCGTATACAAACTGAGTTTTATTTCAACATAAACTAAACCTCTTAAACATCAAATATACCTCAAACATACAATTACATAACTTACTTAATGGCTTACTTCTCCTATCAAGAGGGTCACGCCATTTCTCCATCACCTATTAATGCATCTCTCAAAGATTTAAGCAATCTTATCTTTACATGTATATATATATATATATATATATATATATATATATATGATGCACATAAGTGGTCAAAATTAAGGATGCTCAACGTGAATTACAACGTGACGCGTGTTTGCGCACCATTTACTTGATTATGTTTGGCCACAGTAACCGGAGTTGACAGGTTTTCACGCCAAATTGTTTTGTTGAAAATCCAGTCGCGGGTGAACTTTCAAGGGTGGCGGGATGCGTTATATTGGGTAACTTTAAAAAATTGCCGCGGCCGGTTGCCTAGGATATTACTTCAACACGGTGAGCAAACGTGTACAAAGTCGACACTAAGGAAGTTTGAATACAACAATAACAACGAAGAGAACATAATATAAGGAGAGAGAGAGAGAGAGAGACAGAGAGAGAGAGAGAGAAAGAGAGAGTCACAAGCTAATATTGGTAAATGGGGGAATACGGGAGGCGGTATGATTGATGGACTGATAAATTCCTTAGAAACAAATACGAACACTCTTTAGTTGTTTTGCCATTTGATTCAAACGTGTGACAGACACATTTTGGGCTAGTTTAAGCTTCTTAATTTCTTAAAAATAATTTTGATGGATCTGGCAACCCTGACGGTAACATAGGCGGGCTCTAGCTTAATTTTTCACTGGTTTTAAGATTTCCACCGATTCATCAGCATGTCCAAGAAACAAGCTACATTAAGTAATTACTTTGGTATTCCACCACCTCCAAAGAAACGCCAGACAGACTGAAGGTAAAAAAAGAGTATTCACTTAAAAATGGCTGCAGGAGATAGCATAGCTCCAAACAGTGGATGTCAGGAGGGTAGTGATGATCAATGCTTGTAGTATTTTCCAGCATTGTAAAAGGTGAGCGCCAAGCAACATCTGTAGGTGCTCCTTTGAGAACTAGACCAAAAAATTATGTGCACCCCTGTATATATATATGACAATATTAGATTCAGGTGGAGATCAAGTAACAAACAACTGAGATGCAAATGAACACTTGAGTAGAAATGCTGACGGCTGACTGCTCAGATTCTGCCCAGCTTTATCGCTGAGCTGTGAGGAATCAATGCCAGTGTTCCGGAAGCTGTAAGTGATGCGTTTTCTGATAGAAGGCCATGTCTTCACTGGAATTCTTTTGTAATTTCTTTCCTAACCTTCCCAACATCACGCTCGTCTGAACTCCTGCCCTGCCAGGCTGTGGAGCTCCTGATTAGCAATGCAAATGGAGAGATGATGTGGAAGAAAGAGACACAGTGACTAGAGGATGAGTCACTTTCAAAATTAACTACACACGCACAGTCACTCAGGCACAAATGCTAGAGCAACACAGGAGGGCATGTTTAACCCCTTAAACTCTAGTCTTATTATTCAGTTATTAACCTGAGGACCTGCTATTCAGCAGCTGCTAGGGTTATAAATCTCTGACCTCACATTGATTCAATTATTTCACCGCAACTTGACATGATTGAGTCTACTATGAATTTTTCAGTACAAACTCTGAATGGTTCAGTCTGCACTGTGAGCTGTTTATTATCTACCATGATTGGTATCCACTCTAAATTTTTCAGTATCTGGACTATTCAGTATCTACTATGAATTGTTCAGTATTCACTGTGAATTATTCAGTGACTACTATGTCAGTAATGTATAAGTGTTGTTATGAGAAATGATTTTCTGACGCAGATCCTCTGAGTTTAAGAGGTTAATATACTCGGGCTGTCCATCTGGATGATGGTCTTGAACAGAAGTAACAGAGAAGATCTGGTCATGTTATGTAAACAGGGATGTCAGTTTTTGGCTCAGTCTGTGCACGAAATGGCCATATTTCATGTCAGCCCACTGGCGTCCCTCACAGGCATTAGCGAGAGTGAATGTATAGCTGGACTTATCTGCACAAGACGCTCAAGAAAAAAGTAGGTCAGAGCTATAGCGCGCATCCCACCCCAAAGGGCCTACTGGAACCAGAATCCAAACTGAGGTCCCTTTCATTCTTTATTCATCACGTCTTTATATAACTGCTCAGCAGCTCAGCGAGACATTGGCACATTTTAAAATTGTGTTTGCCACTCAGCCAGGCAGTGCCACAGGTGTACGGTGATAATTACTAGCTCGAGAGGCAAAACCGCACAAAGGGACAAGTGCGAGGAAAAAAAAAGCAGGGTGACAAAACTAGGGTTTTCAATTAGAAATCAGAGGACAACAATGCTGAGGTATTCTGCAGCTAAGCAGCAATTCACCATCCCAGAGTGGAGAACAATAGGCTCGATTTTATGTGTTGGGAACTGAACAATAGAGCTGTTTTTTGCTGCTGCTTCTTTTTTTTGATGAATTTCACCAAGCACTGAAAATGTTGCACTGCATACAGGCAATTACTTCTGCCAGCAGAAATGTTTACAAAGGAAGTTGCTGAAAGTCTCTGGACCTCCATTCTTCAGAGGAAAACAACACTGAAACATTTTGCACAAAAACACCTTGATCTAGTTTCCGAAGCTTTCCAGGTTGACCACAGAGATAATCATGTGGCTCTAACAACCTTAATAGTAGAGTAACAGATTCCTTTTATAAATAAGGCTGTTGTACTGCAGAAGTGGGCAGTTCACTTCCAGGAAAGCTACAATTTACTGCCCTGCTTTAAAGGTATAGTTCAGCATTTAAACTATCTACATTCTCCTGTTTACCTACTTAATCAAGTATGTTAATGAGTGGAGTTTCTAGACATTTAATGTTTTTTAAGGTGCCGCATTGGTACAAATAGCCTCTTTTTAAGGTGGAAAATTGGTCCAAGTACCATTATGTTTCTTTGTACAGTGGAACATTGGTCCACGTAGCATCCTACTTCTTTTTAATATGGAAAAGTGGCCAAAATATCATCCTGCCCTTTTCCTGTTTTTGTCCAGGTTTAAGATTATGGGACTGCATTGGTTTTCAGGGGGGGCAGATGACCTAATACTCCTCAGTTGTCAGTGCCTTTGCTTGCTTATGTCATTTCTGGCATTGTATGAAATACTGTTGCCTATTAAATTGGGCAGACAAAAGTTTTGAAGATGGATGGATGGATAGTACTTTATTGATCCCTTTAGGAGAAATTTCCTTCAGGGAACTTAAGGAAGCTGAAGATGAAGATGCTGCCATTGTTCAACAATTCAAAAAGTCACACAGTTTGAGGCAAATGTGTTAAGATTTGTGCATGTTCACGATTCATGCAGTTTAGCATCATGCTAATGCTAATGGTGTATATCCATCACTTGTTAGTTATATTAGCCTTGTAGCTAATAAAGAAGTAAATTTTAGACAAAACCTGACTTATCTGTTCCACTACATTTGGAGTAAGAAGGGAAAATGTGTCAGTGTGAGTTTTAATAGTTCTAATACTTGAGGCTAAACTGTTTAGTTGACTGAGGAGAGCACTAAACTGTGCAGAACTGTGGCCTTTCAGGACTTCAGGCCCATATCTTCTCCCTGACAGTCAAGTACTTGTTCTTTTGGTCTAAATCCAAATCCAAATGGTTGCTCCTGTTACATGAGCAGTGCCGACATGGCCAGCATGATGATGCTGGATGCTTTCATGTTTCTGGCAGAGCTCAGGGCCCTTTATAGGGTCTGCAGCTGCTGTGCCTGATTCATATAATGAACAGAGCTTCTCCATTCAAACGGGCTCCATCTCCTGTGAGTGGTACACAGGCATAAAGGACCTGCATTACTGAAGAGTTAAAAGCATCTCAGGTGGCTCTGAGAGGATGCAGGAGACCTTTGTGGATGTGGATTAGAGCTTGAAATATTTGAACTTGAAATCTGAACCCAGCCAAGCTTGACAAATGTTTGAGAAATGATGTCCAGACCACCTGGAGGGAATATCATTTCTCAAATATTTGTTAGGCTTGGGTTTATGCCTTCCTATTTTGCTACACTATTCATATGTAATGACATAATTTGCACATGTAGTTGCATAGTATGTGCCATTTTTAAAACAGTACATCATAAAATGTCCAGTACCAGTGTTGCCTAATACGCAAAATTGTTGTGGGCACTTGGGGCCCTTAACTGCTTTGTAAGATACAGATTTTTGTGATGGGGAAAAAAGCAGTGGATTTATCATGCCTCAAAAACAAATGTATGCATCTGAACCTGAGAAACAAAAGAGAAAAAAGAAGATTCTTCTATTAAGAGAAAAGACAGACAGACAGTTTCATAGTACATCAGCCATCAAACTAACTTTTTTTTGCGAAGTAAACTAGCATTACTAACTTTATGTTGCCTTTAACTAATAATAAAGTAAATAAAAATAAATACATTAATTAATTTATTTAATAAAGCACAGTCTTAATAATTTAGCATCATACTAATGGAGTATAAGCATTAGCTACATTAGATTTATAGCTTCAATATAACACATTCCTTCATATCACATATCAAACATGACTAAATTGTTTGTCTATGTATGAGTTAATTATATTTTTATATATATTTTAAATACATTAAAAGACTTGTGTTTTTGTATTTACATAATACATAATATTAAATAATAATAATAAAATTACATAATAATTGTTATATTACTGTAATAATTAAATTATAGTAATTATTAAAGACATAAACACCCTTACAAAAATATACTATGGTAATACCACTGTATTACAATGGTAAACCCATCAGTTCCATCAATCTGAGTAAGCCCTAAAATATTAATATTTCTTTTTAGAGTCTATATAGGGGGCAGCCATGGCCTAGTGGTTAAGGATGTGGTCTGGTGACCTGAAGGTCGCCGGTTTGATCCCCAGGCAGGTCACGACTGAAGTGCCCTTGAGCAAGGCACCTAACCCCCAATTGTAAGTCGCTTTGGATAAAAGCGTCTGCTAAATGCCTCAAATGTATATTTAGAATTTTTCTAGTTTTTATGTTAATATGATAAGAACATGACCAAATACTAAAACTAAAAGTTTGCTAGCCAGCAAAATAGCCCTTAGAATGTAAAATTTTAAATGGCAATGTCTCCAAAATGGCTTAAGCTTTGGTCTAAGCAGTTGCCTTGTGAAGATAATGGTAACTGTAAAGATTTGACCATAGTATGTGTAAGTTTGATGGACTTCTGGATGTTTTCTGTCAAACTGTTGAGTGGACTTGCCTGAGGGAACAGGTCTACTGTCCTGAGCTTGAAAAAGCCCATGATGGAACTGGTGCTTTGCCTGCAGCATTGCTGGATCTTCAGGATCTGTCAAAAGTCCTGCCTAATGCAGTTAACAGGCACACCAAAGACGAATTCATGAAATGTGCTTCTTTTTGCTTTTGCCACAGAGTTATAGGTCAGTGGAGAAAGTGATGGATAGTACATTGAGCTTAATAAATGTAGGCTGTTGAAATGTTCTTTTAAAAATGACTGAACACAATATGATTATTTTTAGTTTTGTTACTAAGATGTCAAATATATTAACATTATTAAGATGATTTTGTAGGGATTTTTCTATGAATTTTATAGACCTATTATTATTAATTACATCACATATTATATTTTCTATGTTAATGTAAGTTGTAAAAAAGTTAGTGTAAAGAAGGAGACTCAGACATGAATAGGATTCGTTTGTAAGGATTTTACTTGACAGTTCAAATGTAAACACAACTGTGTTGTGATGTCAGGTTCCCCGACACAACACCATTAGGTTTAAGATTATATTATTCATTCATTCATTCATTATCACACCCGCTTATTCCTTATCAGGGTCGCGGTTAGTCCCCTACCCCCTCACTGGGCGCAGGGCAGGGCATTACATTAATCAACTAAGCCCAGGACAGGGCGCCAGTCCATCGCTGGGTGACACACACACACACACACACACACATACCTACGGACAATTTAGATTACCCAATTCACCTGATCTCCATGTTTTTGGACTGTGGGAGGAAACCGGAGTCCCCGGAGGAAACCCACGCAGACACGGGGAGAACATGGAAACTCCACTCAGATGGGAACTCGAACCCAAGACCCCAGCGCTGAGAGGCGAACGTGCTAATCACTAAGCCACCGTGCCGCCAAGATTATATTATACAGTGGAATAATGGACATGAAACATACCTGTTTCCTATAAGAGTGACAGTGTGTGAGTCATCCAGCTCTTTACAGCCTGGAATGGGCTAATAGAGTGGTGCTGAATACCTGTAAATGAAAGTGACAATGTTGTTAACAAATAACAGTAGAACATTAAGTATTTTACCAGTGCACTAAACAAAATGAGTGTAAATATTTATTATTGTTTGTTTGTAAGTCCTCACCCTCCTCGGGTTAATTACCCTAATGATTCAGTCCAGGGGTGGGCTTAGGGTTATATAAGCCAGACTTGTATGCAGATTGAGGAGACAATAGGAGGAACTGAGCGAGTGAGAGATTTATAAGGTTGTGAGACTCATTGATTATTCATATTGTTAATTACTGGGGAAATTGCAGCCCTGTAGTTTAACAGGTGGTAGCCACTTAACATACCTTAGAATGTTCTTCTGAAGTAGAGTTGTGGATATTGTAAATACTTTTAAACATTGTTTTCTTTATGTTATTTACAGTTTTTGTTTGTCGGGTTTTTGGGGCGTCTTAATTAACCACTTGGGTGAAGAAACCTACACAAGAGAGTTAGGCTTGAATTTACCAATTAGCTTGAACTTGAAACATAGGGGCACTTAGCTGGAACTTGAAACATAGGAAAGGTGTTCTTGTAATAAAAATTACACTTGAAATTGGGTTGACCTTGAAATGCAGAAGCTCTTAGGTTGAGCTTGGCTTGGATTTAATTCACCGAAAAACTTGGCTTGAAGTTGAACCCCTGGAGATTGTGTATTTGAAGTTGGATCTGGGAAATCCTGGAAAAGTCTAATCAGTACGGGAGAGCATGAGCCTAAAACGCAGAACACTTAGACCATTACAACTAAGGCTGAAGAAATACTTCAGTTAACATGGCTTCACAGCAGCACAGTGCTGGCAATGCTCCACATGGAGCTGTGTGTATGTATGAAGATAAATACATGAGCTGATGAATGAGTTCAGGTGTGCTCAATTTACATGATCATGTGCTGAGTCAGTATTTTGGCGAGTGTGACCTCTGGTGGACAGGTGGAGCAGTGGTGTGCCATCTTTCTGATAATTGAGACTGCAGATGGGCACATGGGGTATCGCTGTGCAAACTAGACTGAACCTAAGATGTATTGGAGGCGAGAGGTGTGTCTTGAGATATGCTCTGATGTAGATGTTTGTCTTGGGATGTGCAGTTAGTGCCATATTAGTTTAAATTTATTCTTTTGCATTTTTTGGGCTGCTGTATTTTGTCAAGAAATTAATAAAAAATTATCATTATTTTGTATGAATATATCCAAGACGTTGTGACAAGAAGCTGTTTATTTCTAAAGAAAATAATACTTTTGGTATTTGGACACTGATACAGAATCGACAGATGTTCATGGAAAATATAACTGCTATAATGGAAGTCATGATGAAATGGTTGCTACCATGTAAATTCAAGAGCAGAAACATTCCCCAAATGAAAAGCATGTTTAGTTGAGTGAATTTTGAAAGTGGGCGTTGTCAGGCTGTACTTATTACAACTTGCCTTAGGGATGTACTGATGGTCTCAGCTGTTGTTTATGTGTGGGAGAAGATGGGAGACTCAAGCATGTAGCTGCCGATGCTTAAATCCAGCAACTATATCCCAAAGCATGGAAAATGGGGGAGGGGGTCACTGAAGGAAGTTATTCTTAGTAAACCCACAGGCAAGGGGACTTTCTCTTCCAGTAGTGTCATCAAGTCTCTGCCAATCTGCTGAAAAGCCAGTTCTGAGACTAGCCTAGGGGCTGTGGATGTGCATGGTAGCATGGGGTGTATCTTATTAAGACTTGGATATGCACACGCTTGAGGCCATGATGTGTTAAACAGACGTGCCCAGCTGGAGGATCTGTTTAGGAACCCCTGGGCATCATATTTTGATTAAACGACAAACAGAACATTCCCAAAAACTCTGGATGTTAACTCAATGAAGGTAAACCTGGATGTCAGCTCAGAGTAATAAATAGATAATAATAGCTATAGATTTAGTCTTTATATACCACATTAAAATGATCATCATGACAAAGTTTCTATCTTTATCAGCAAAGCATCACCCAGATAACCTGACAGTTGTTTAACATTTTGGCATACTGTATAAAAAGATGCATAACATAAAATCAGATTTGAAATATGTTTTTTTGCTGAAAACACAAACATTTTAAACAGTAGCATTTTAAAGACTGAAAATGTTCAGAACAAGCTGTAAATGTGAATATATGATAGCTATTTACAATGAAAAGCAGTTGCTTTTTTGCCCACTTGGTCACAGTGTTGACAGGTCCTGTGGCATTATTTGGCTTCCTTTCAGCCATCTCACCCTTCCTGCCTTGCTAATTTGTAAATATATATTTTTTTCTACTAATAAGTAGAAAATAAGTCTTACTACTAAGTAAATGTGATTTTTATATCAAATTTAAATGATCATATCTATCAACACCAAACTAAAGCTAGCACAGTTTCAAGACAGAACTTTGGATGGAAGTTGATAATGTTTAATGTGACTTTGTTTTTGTGCTGTGATCCGACATGTGATTGGATCACTGTGGCATGAAAGACATCCTGACACATTTTGTCATGTATACATTTTTTCTGCCAAATGTCACATTATACTCTGAATTTTGAGAATATTAATTGATCAAAATACTAATAATTTTTCATTCAAGCTAATGTTAATGCATATTGAAGTGATTCAGATTTCCTTATATGACCATAATAACATGGTACCATCGATAGAATGACCACACCCTTCAATGGTCCACAGGTATAGCCTACTGATGGAAATAGGTGTATTTAACCATGGATGCTGGGTTTACAGCTGGTCTGATCAAGCTCCATAGAACTTCTGTAGGTATGTATGAGTATCTAAGTTTGGCCAAAGTACAGAGAATTTTACGTCCATTCAAAGAACCCAGACTGTCTCCTAGCATCTTTGCTATTTCCAGCTCTGCTCAGGAGTAAGGAATAATCAGGAAAAAAAAGAACATACGTTTACTGACAGTGCTTTAATGTAGCACCTCTGGGTGCTAACTAATCTTCAGAGTGTTTCAGGAAGAACAGCTGCCGAGGGCATTTGCAGGTGGGAAGTAATGAATTCATTTATCTACTGTTTACGTGATCTCAGACTTACAGCTTTTGTCATGTTCCTATGAAAGCACCACTACTGAAATATATTATAAACAGTAGCAATTTTTGTAAAATGGAGAAAAGTCATTCTTAAAATGGATGTTTATGGAACATGTTCATTCATGATATACAGTGCCACATCAAAATATAAGAATCATATGAAAAAATAAGACATTTAAAGCATTTTTTTAATGTTGAAAATCAGAAATCCAGCAATAATTGCAACAATACTAAAAACATCAATACTACTACTACTGCTACTTCTACAACAACTATTATTACTATTACTACTACTAATTATATTCATGTATGTATGGATGTAAGTATGTATATCATATATGATTGCCTCTACATACAATATAATTTTGCTTTACTTAAAGATACTTGGTCATTTTTTTAACTTTCAATCAATCAATCAAAATTTATTTATATAGCGCTTTTTACAATGGACATTGTCACAAAGCAGCTTTACATAATCAGTATCAGACATTTTGA
>BRDA01031450.1:0-10686 GCA_036984385.1 Crenuchus spilurus | reverse complement strand
ATTCACTTTGCATGCAAGTCCTGAGTCCTGAGTCCCCAAATCAAGTCAGTTAAGTTCCAGACCTGAGTGCATCATCTGATTATTCAAAAAAAAAAAAAAACTATCTCATGCATACTAATTAGTCCTGGTAGGTGGGCTCTATTTTCTAATCAAACCTACCATGTCACCACATTTAGTGGCAGCTATTCTAACAGGCTAATTGCTTTTGTAGTTGAGCAAGCTGTGTTTGTTTTGGTAATAGATAGCGTGATGTCTTTCCTCACGCAGGGCTGGACCAAGTGACATTGTGAATATTTAACACCCATACAATCCTGATCAAATTAAAGTGTTTATTACACAGATGGTTTTGGTTCTGTCTGATTGGCACAGAGTTATTCAAAGCTATTATAAAATTCAGACGTGTATATTTTAAATGTAAGGCTGTCACAATTATAACTTTTTTTTTTGCAGTAAATTGTTGCAATTAACAGTTTAAATGTCTCAGTGTGTGCAAATTATAGGAGCCAAACGTGGCTAAATGTACCAATCAGCTGTCCTACTTACTATATGTCTGTACTCAGTAGCTGTAAACTGACCACAGACACAGCTCAAGCTCAAATAAACAAACATTACTGAGCACTGTCCTCTAAAGCTTTAATGACATCAACAAATGGATGTAATTTATTCAGCTGCAAGAAATAGTTTTGATGTTGATTTATTTGTAACCTGTTATTCAGCTCAGTCACACACACACACACACACACACACACACACACACAGAGTAGATGATCAACATTACTGTATATATGGAGCAGTGGTAAAAAAACAGCTGTGTGTGGGGGGGTTGGGCCGCTTGTTTGCCCTCTATCTCAAGGGTTTTTGTCCTCGAAAGGGCAGCTAAAGCTGTGTGTGTGTGTATGCTGCATACACATGGTAACCATTGATTTGATTATTATTGATTATGATATGACTTTATGATTGTAAAGCATTGCACAACCATATTGTTATCTAATTTATAGTATTATTTGTGTTCTTCTGTTTTTCGTTTTCAAGAATATCCCACAGTTTTTCAAGATATTTACACTGTTTCAACTCCATATTGTTTGGCCTGATTGTGTGATGCAGACTTGTCTGCAGGTTTTTTTTTTTTATTTGATTGGATGTTTCCACTTAGTAGCTAATTAAAAAAAAAAAAAAAATTCCCAGAGGAAGGAATGGTTTGCTAGCATTTTGGCACCCTTCAAATGCAAAAGTGATGCAAATACATGGTAACACCCAAACTACAACAGCAAAAATGTATCACAGTAACCACTTGGCAACACCTGAGTAACCACCTGATACACATAGCAACCACACAGCGACAGCCTAGCAACTACTTTGCAACGGCCTAGTGGCCACTTAACAACCACTTAGCAACAGCCTAGCAACCACTTAGCAACCACTCATCAACAGCCTAGTAACCACATGGCAATCACTCAGCAACAGGCTAACAACATTTTAGCAACAGCCTAGCAACCACTTAGCAACCACTCAGAAACAGCCTAGCAACCACTTGGCAACCACTCAGCAACAGACTAACAACCACTTAGCAACAGCCTAGCAACCTCTTAGCAAACACTCAGCAACATTCTACTACCACTTAACAGCAGCCTAGCAACCACTCAGCAACAGGCTAACAAGCACTTAGCAACAGCCTAACAAACACTCAGTAACAGCCTAGCAACTACTAGCAAATAAAAGCAGCAGCCTAGTGACCACTTAACAACGTCTTAGCAACATCCTAGCAACCACTCAACAGCAGGTTAACAACCACTTAGCAACAGCTTAGCAATCACTAAATAAACATGTAGCAACAGCCTAGCCACCAAATAGGTAACCACTTAGCAACCATTTAGCAACTGCCTGGAAGTGGGAACCACTTTAACTGTTTACCAGTCTGCATTTCTTCCAGGGATTGCACTTGACTAGTTTTCACAATAATTTTAGTCTTGTTTTATAAATGTTTTATGGCAGTTGTTTAAACAATCAGTGCACACTATTCTGCTTGTCTAACCATGGTAAGCATATTATTTTCTTCACTAATTTATCCAGCATCCCTTACAGTTTAGATGATTTAATTACATTTATTGTCTCATTCATCCCCTCAATATGTGGCAAAACTATATTCTAATGTTAAATGATTCATCACACTTGAGAGCAAAATAGTCTAAATTATTAATTATGGTTATTTAATCTCATGCTGGGCACAGAATCCACATTTTCACTCTTCCACAGCTGAGTTATTGTGAATTACATGTGAATTACACTTATTGCATTTGTATGTCTAAATAGGTTAAATTAAAAATGTAAGAAATGGTAGAGCTTGCAAAGTTAAATGCTGTCTTAGTGATGTGTAGTATTTTGTGCACAAACCTGTACATGTGATTTTGCAAATTGGCAGTCATGAGATCTTCTTGTGCTTTCTTATTACCTGAAAATTTATTTCACAATCCTAGAAAGCCATTTTCCCCAGTTCTCCCTGTGCTTCCTCATCTTGAGTCCTGTATTGAATTCATCTCTTGAAACTCAGGTTGATGATCTACTGAGATTAATATATTGAGGCTTATTTAGCCAATTAGAGTGATTAATATGAGCTAGAGCATGGACTGGCGTTCTAGTCAAGGCCGTGCCATGTGAGGGCCCTGTTTCTGCCCTTCTGTCATTTTTCACCATAATTAAAAACGCATTGAGTACAGGATGTGATTTAGCCCCCCAGTGCACATGCACATCCAGTCTTACAATAGGCATGGTGAGTACATGGTTGTTAGCATTGATTTATGTCTGAGATTTAAGTAATGCCTTGCAGTAATCAACATCATTAAGACAAGTAGAGACATCTTATTCTCACATACACACACACACACACACACACACACACACACACACACACACACACACACACACACACGGGGTGTTGATTTGCAGTAGAAATAACCACTGTGAGCCTAAAACAGACGGATGTCAAATTCATTAAGAGCCTGTCTGTGTTATTCTGGATTAGACTAACATCTACTTCACATTTTACCATCACATTGAATTTATCTGTCCATGCTTTGCTCACAAATGCATTTTTTTATATTGTCTCTAGGTTGGGTCAGCTATAAAAAATTTTACTAAACATCTCATTGATCCTAATGATGAGCTGTTGCACACGGGATAAAACTGAAATTCTGCAAAAACACTTATATAATTCTGCAAGATTGTATCCAAGAAACAAAACTAAACATTTATTAAATTCTATTTTTCAGCACGAGTCACTGTCATAATCTGTGATTCATATAATGACCACATGATAATTCTGGACATGCCAATGGAAGATATGCCATGGAATGTGTGAAAACGCCCATTTGGTCTCTATAAACAAAAAGCGCTCACCTGAAAAAGGACGTCACATCTATCCCATGAATATATGATGTAGAAATGCCAGACTCAGTACGTTACAGTGTCAGCTCACATTACTTAAGCTTTAGAAATAAACCCACATACAATGTCTAAACACTGTAATGAGCAGTGTGTAACCAACACCTCTGTTTATTCAGTTCTGAGCTCAAAAGTCTTGACTAGAAATGTTTAGAGTGTTTTTTCACAACATATCAGCACATCTGAAAACAGATTTTTGGAAAGTCTAAGTTTAGAGCAGATTTAATCAGAATATAGATTTATTACTCTCTTACTGTTTTGACACTGTTGCTGAGTTTGTGCTGAACTAAAGCCTGTGTAACACTTTGGGAGTGGGGGCATAGATGGGGAAAATATAATTTTAGATTAATTTGTAGGATCTGAAAATCCAGTCAGACTCCAGAGGGTTAAGCAAAATATGAAAATTATTCAGATAATTATTCAGATAATTAAACAGTGTTTGTTTTGAGTTGCATAATGAGTTTCAGGTTTAAAGAAGCGGTTCTAATTCTAATTTTCAAATTGTTGAAAAGTTCTAATTTGCACAATCGTAATTAAGGTCACTCAGATTTAACAGTGTTTTAGGAAACATGGCTTTCTGAATGCAATATAAAGAACTTTAGCACAGTATCTCATGTTTATGAGATATTGACACTGTTCCAACAGATGATCTGATTGTGTGATGAGTGCTTTTTTATCTTACATATTTTACAGATTTTTCCCATTGAAACTTACTGACCACGTAACCACAGCCAAGCAGCTTCCTGGAAGTGGGAACCACATTAGCTGTGCAGCCATTCTTTGCTTCCTTTTGTACTTGTAAATACACTTTTCTACACAACTTAAAAAATAGTGTTAAGCTGCATTTCAAGATACAAATTTGTTAGTTTGCATGTCCATCTTCTCTCCCTGGAGTTTTTGTACTAATCAGGTTGTTAAATTTTGGCTCCCATACACTTGGAGAGACTGTGTGTATATGCATGCACAAATGTATGCATATGTGTGCGTTCTATAGTGTTTGTGTGCTTTCTCTGCACTGAGCAAGTATATGCAGACATTATAAATTATGCAGTAAACCAAGGGGACATTTATGATGCAATGCTATCACTTCCCTTAGTGTACCTTTTAAACATCTATTAGTTTATTTAATCATGTCTGGGTTTGGAATAAAGCTTTGGTCTTTTTAAGCATGCTTGTAAATCTCCTTTAAGCAGTGCAGTGGTGGAGCAGGTCAGTGGTAAGTGAAGGGTAGCAGCTTTTAATCAGGAGGAAGTGAGGAGCCCTGCTGGGACGTAATGACTCTTTCATCTGACAGCACTCTTGGCTACTGCTGCTGCTGCTGCACTCACCATGAATGTCCTTTCAATTCCAACTTAAGGGTTTACGGCTACCTAAAGGTTAAACACTAGTAGAGTGGACCATTTTGTACGTAATAGTAATCGCAACAAAATTACTTCCTGCTGATCTTTTCTTGTCATTGCATCCCAGCAGAAAGACCCTAGGGGGGCTTGAGCACTGCCATTTTGCCCTCTGACTGTAGAAGTGCCCTTCTTGAGACATTTCTTTGTTAGCATATGTTTTGTTCTTAAATACATGTTTCAGTAAGGTGAAGTGAGGGTCAGGGTTACTCCAGGAGTAGAGCTCTTGGACAGGAACTGGCACATGTTAATGTGCAGTTTTCCCAAAAATGGATTGGTCATACTGGTCCCCAATCTTCTGATGGAACACTTTTTGGATTTCTCTCTGTAGAGTCATGTCAAGGCTCTTATTTACTCTGTAAAGATACAGAATATTTTTCATCATGTAGTCTGACATGCCTTAACTTTGTGGCAATGACACCCATCTATGCCCCCCCCCCCCAAAGTGTTACACAGGCTTTAGTTCAGCACAATCTCAGCAACAACAGTGTCAAAACAGTAGGAGTGTCATAAATCTATATTTTGATTAAACCTGCTCTAAACTTAGACTTTCCAGATGTGCTGATGTATTGTGAACAAATACTCTAAACATTTCTAGTCAAGACTTTTGAGCTCAGAACTGAATAAACAGAGGTGTTGGCTGCACACTGTTCATTACAGTTTTTAGACACTGTATGTGGTTTTATTTCTAAAGCTTAACTAATGTGAGGCGACACTCTGTTTTCCTGAGTCTCTTGCTTCTACATTGGATATTCATGAGATGAGGTGTGAACACTCAGGTGAGAGGTCTTTGTTCAGGTGAGTTCTCTTTGTTTATACAGACCAAATGGGCGTTTTCACACAGTTCTCAGTTGCTAATCTTCCACTGGCATGTCCATATTACCATGTTGGTGTCATGTGAATGGGTAGGGAAAAAAGTGCCGCACTCTGACTTGTGCTGAAAAATCTGCCTCTGATTATTTATGCTTCTTTCACAAGAATCTAAAAATATATATTTACATTCAAGCTGTATATATTTGAAAAGTAGACCTTTTAAGGTTTCTGGGATATGTTTAGTTTTGTTTCTAGGATAAAATAGGAGGGAAGGAGAGCCTTAACCCTCCAACATACATTCTGAGACCTATATGGTCAGTTTTCTGCTTTCACATACCGGTAAACTTTAAGATGAGAAAAAATCAAGTTAACTTAACATGAAGCACACCACATTTTTTCTGTTGACATTCTCTACCAGTTTGATGTCACACACCCACCTCCTCATTTGTAAAACTAAATTCAAGATGGCCACCATGTTGGTGATATGGTCGAGCATGTTTTCTCCATTCCCTGCAGCTTATGTCTAAAACTGAATCACCATCTGCAAAAACATTTATGTTTCCTTACCACTGTGATGCCCTGAATATGACTTTCTATTACTTTAGTCTTGTGTGCTTATTTGCTGTAGTTGAGGATGCAATAGAAGGCAATAACTGTAGTCTTATATGCTTCTTTGGGGGGAAGAAACATCTCAATAGCACGTTTGCTTTCCTCTGAAACATGATTAAACTTTTTTAAAAATCTTTTTATACAGACAAACTGCTGTATGGCTGTTTATATACTAGGTTTGTAAGATATGCTTGACTAGACACTGCTAGATGGCTCTCTAGAGTATAAGACATCCAGACAGATATGAATTGAGAGACTCAAAGGACTCATTGTCTGGTGTATTTGAGGAAGATGTCAAAGAATTAGATTTTAGATGGAGCAGCTTTTTCAAGATATTACACCAGTCTGCTGTTATGTATAATATGAAAATGTATTCTTCACATTGATAAAAGCAGAACACCAGAATGAGCCTTGTATACCACAAATATTTTAGTTTTGTTAATTTTCCACACTGTACAGCACCGCAGCCATGATTTCACTTAACGTTTTAACAAATTTAAACTTTATCTTAACCTCAGTCTTTCTCTGCGTATAATGTGTTCCAACCACTGCTTGTGTATTAAATCAAACCGGGATATTTATACTGATTTACTGCTTCAGGCTTCTTAACGAGAAAATCATAAACGTTTTATGCATCTGTTAATGATCAGCTTCCTACACGGTGCCAGATGTTGTCCAGTCACTGACTTACTAAAATAGACCTATGCAGTGATGAGGTCCAAAAGGGACTAGAACCCTTACATTATTATCTTTATTGGTGTTTCCAGCCTTGTAACGATGGATACATGAATACTATCTTTCCGTTGTGCTGGGCATCATTGAGAGCGAGGGAAAGATAGAGAGAGAGAGAGAGAAAGAGAGAGAGAGCCTGTGAGGCTGTGACCTTGGGCTCAGGTGGGGTTGCTTGTTTTGGCTGATTCACTAAGTGAAGATGAAAGAGAGGGATGGAGATGAGGAAGGAGGGAGTGTGGGTATTGAAAAATATGAGCCATGATGGGATAATTAAAGGGAACTAGGAAAAAAATACCCCAAAGAGAGGATGTTTGGTAGTGGGATGTCGGAGGTGAAGATGCTGCCTGTGTGCTTGTCTCTAACCTTCAATAATGCCCACACTCAGGGGGCAAATGGGCCCTGCTCCCAGCACTGTGCTCACTGGATGAGGTGATTCATCACCTTTTGGCCCCAGGGGGGTCAGCAGGTCAAACTCTGCACCTGTTTTTTGACCTTCATGTTTAGCAGTGCTGCTTAGCTGTGTGCAGTGCATTCACTTTTTAAATGAGTGCAGAAGTAATAACAGTTAACATTTAACATAAAAGGTCAAAATATAATTGCTTTGAGGCAACAATAGTAAAAATGAGCTGTTTTGTATGAAAAATAAATTTTTTTGTTTAAAAAATGAAATGATGCAAAAAAGTTACATACTGTATATGAAATTATTATTTTTAACAATATTACATTTATTTTATTTTATTATTTTTAGAGGCATGTTACATGGAAGCAAATTTGACAAAGGAAGAACATTTTAAATATATTTTGCAGGACAAAATATTATATAAAAAAAAATTTGAAAATATAGTTTTCAAATATAACATTTTTTGTATTATTATATTTTGGCCTTTATCTTTTTGTATGTGTGATAGTAAGGGAAAAAAATGGTTGTTGGTATATCAAAGCAACAACAAATAACAGAGGATTACCATTTATATTTTGCATTCATATAGTCTTAATTCTCAGGAGTTTGCGCTCCCATCTGTGGGATTAAACTGAAATTCCACATAAACACATATATCTGTTAGGTTTTATCCTAGAAACAAAACTAAACATACCCCGAAAACATTAAAGGGTGTACTTTACAAATATGTATAGCTTGAATTAGGTTCTTGTGAAAGAAGCATAAATAAGCAGTGGCACATTTTTGAGCGCATTCCCTTGTTGGTCCACCCATTCATCTGCAATTCATATTAGATTAAATTCAACTTTTTGCCAATGTAATTTGTCCACAATAGAATTTCGCCGCCACATTTTACCCATCCATTCAGTGAAGCACACACTAGGCTGTGTGCCTGAAGTGGTGGGCAGCCCTATCCATGGTGCCTGGGTATTGTTGGGGATTATGTGCCTTGCTCAAGGGCAGTTCAGTCATGACCTGTTTGAGGAATCAAACCGGCGACCTTCCGGTCACAAGACCAGATCTCTAACCACGGCTGCCCCAAAATAAAAGCTTGTCAATGCTCCCCTCTTTGGAAATCTCTCATAAAAAAGGTGAAAATTGGTATGCAAATTCAGAGAAACCCGAGCTATCAACATGGTAATTCGACACGTACCAGTACAGGATTAGCAGACAATTTGAAAACGCCCATTTGGTCTCTCTAAACAAAGAGCGCTCACCTGAGTGTTCATGCCAATCTGATGAATATCCAATGTAGGACTAAGTGACTCAGTAAAACACAGTGTCACCTCACATTTATTATGCTTTAGAAATAAAACCACTTACAATTTCTAAAAAAAACACCTGCTTATTCAGTTCTGAGCTCAAAAGTCTTGGCTATAAATGTTTTAAGTGTGTTTTTTCACAATATATCAGCACATCTGAAAACAGGTTTTTGTAAAGTCTAAGTTTAGAGCAGATTTAATTAAATTATTGATTTATGACACTCTTACTGCTTTGACACTGTTATTGCTGAGTTTATGCTGAACAAAAGTCTGTGTAACACTTTGGAGACAAAAAATTAGATGGGTGTAATTTGTGAAAAAGTCAAGGCGTGTCAGACTACATCAGACTGCCTGAAACACCCTCAGACTCCATAGGGTGACATTTTTATTTAATTTTTATTTAACCTTAATTTGATTTTATAACCATTCAAAAACTAATGTGAAGGTTTTATTGGATTGGCTTGGACATTTCTCTACATTTCAGAGCATAGTGTGTGCATGATCAACATGTTACTCATCAGTGCATTGATTAGACCAGTTAGATCAATATAGCAGGAGCTTGGAGCAGGTTGCATGACATGCTTCTCAATTGCCTTATATACTTAGACACACTTACACACAGACTGACCTGACTTGTTGCAAGTGTGTCTCTTGGTCGTGACCTTATGGTGGATTATCTCAGTCTAATTTACAGCCTGAGATTAGGATTACAGCTTCTCTCTGATCATCCTCCTTAGCGTAATTGATAAACTCTTAATCTCACTGCACTGTCTGCATACAAATGACCAGATCATTAAGTTTGAGAATTATCATACCTTCAGTTCATGTCTGTCCTTTTAATGATAATTTCTGAATAATACTTTCAAATTTAAACATTGTGTGCTAGTTTATTAATTTGAAACAACCTTAAGCACATCTAAAATGACTTTTATAGCATTTTTTGGGATCTTTCTTTGTGCAATCGGGCTTTAAATGTAGACTATAATTTTAGATGTTCGTCTGACTAATGTATAAATTCAAACAGTTTGATTATGACTCTTTAAAGTCATATCTGATTTTCTACATCAGCGTTTACATGTTTTTTTAGAAGACAAAGTTGAGACAGTTTGGAAAATACAAAACAAACAAAATAATTTCATTTTTCAAACATTTAAAAGATGTTTTGGCGCCAAAGGTACTAAGCAATGAAGTGTTTCAGGTGTTGTGCCTTTCTTCCTGCAAACATGTGTTAAGGTGTGCAACAGTACAGTGCTGTTACTGTACATTTCTTGTCAGAACTTTAACCAGGTCGGTCCAGTTCACTCTGCTTCTACAGCTGTGTCTTTGTAGTGTGTGCAGCATGTGGTTTTGTATTGTCTTAATGGAAAAATGCATGGACATCCCTGGAAAAGATTTCTTGAAGGCAGCATAAGTTGCTTTAAAATGTATACTTTTCAGAAGTGTAACGGACCTTTGTCAAGAGCACTGACACAACCCCAGACCATAGTCGCGTTTCCTTTGCAGTTTTGCGCAAAACTTTATCGATATTCTATTTTCTTCATCCTCACACTTTCTGTTGTTGTCTTCTTCTTCGTCGTCTTTTTCGCCAATAGAAACGTCCGGTTGTTGATCACGTGACTACCTTGATGCGAAAAAAGTCAATTCGAGTGTTTCCATTACACTTTTGTGATATAAACCAATTTCGATACGACTGAAAAACCACCTCATCTTAGCGCAAAAGACTTTTATCGAAAAACGTGAGTTTTTCGAAATTGTCGTGTTTCCATTAAGCTAATTTTTATTCGCAATTCTAGTTTGCGATATTTCAGGGTCAATGGAAACGCGACTCATGACTTGTTGCTGACCCTTTTCATCTTTGGTCCAGAGCATAGTGTCCAAAAAGATCTGTACTGATTCGTCGCACCACAATGCGTATTGTGTGAAGGTCCATCTCTCAGATGCCTCAGAGCCCAGAGTGTTAAAATATTTTTTTGTACTATCCCAACCCTTTTTTCTA
>BRDA01031446.1:0-13923 GCA_036984385.1 Crenuchus spilurus | reverse complement strand
CTTAAAACAGGCCTGGACGTGTGCTGATTTAAGCAGGGGAACCTTCCTTGCCATGCGTGACTTTAAATCATGACGTCTTAGTGTATTAGCCACGGTAACCTTTGAAGCTTTCTTCAGGTCATTGACCAGCTCCTCCTGTATAGTTCTGGGCAGATTACTCACCTTTCTTAGGATCAGTGATGCACCACGAGGTGAGATCTTGCATGGAGCCCCAGTCAGAGGGAGATTCACAGTCATGTTTAGCTTCTTCCATTTTCTAATAATTGCTCCAACAGTTGATCTTTTTTCACCAAGCTGCTTGGCAATTGCCCCGTAGCCCTTTTCAGCCTTGAGAAGGTTTACAATCTTGTCTCTGGTGTCTTTGGACAGCTCTTTGTTAGTAGTTGAGAGTCTTACTGATTGTGTGGGGTGGGCAGGTGTCTTTATGCAGCTATTGACCTAAAATAGGTGCTTCTAATTTAGAATAATAAGTGGAGTGGAGGTGGACTTTTTAGAGGTGGACTAACAGGTCTTTGAGGGCCAGAATGTTTGCTGATTGGCAGGTGTTCAAATACTTATTTGCAGCAGTAACACACAAATAAATTATTTAAAAAATCATACATTGTGATTTCCGGATTTTTTCTTTTAGATTATGTCTCTCACAGTGGACATGCACCTAAGATGAAAATTTCAGACCCCTCCATGATTTCTAAGAACTTGCAAATTCACAGTGTTCAACTACTTATCTTCCTCACTGTAGATATTTGTCTCCTTTAACTTCTTGGATAGCTGTTGTATCTCTGGGTTTGTTTGTTGGCTGGCTCTTCCCTTGATACTGGTAGTTGGGAATAGACATAATTTGGGGCATTTAATAATTTATTTATTTACTTTTTTGCTCCCCTACAATTTTTTTTCTGTACAAAAACATTGTTATGCTATATAAATAGAGATGGGTCAATCACTAGGACCAAGCAGAACACTGCCGCTCAAGCTGAGGCCAGTGTTCCTTTAGACCATCCCCAAGCTCATTGATTGGCTGTGTGTTTTCCTGCTAATGTGTGACTGCAGGGGTGGACTTGACCAACAGGCAAACCATGCAATTGCTTGGGGCTCTGGAGATCAGGTGGCCCCCTGCTGGCCAAAAAAGGTTGGCAAAAAAAAAAAAAAAAACGAAACGCATAATTGTTTTTGTTGTTCCACACTAAAGAGATACTGTACACCACAGATGTAATTTAGGAGTGGGGGTGGGGTACAGCTTCTTTCTCAAAATAAAGTTTTGGTTCTCTGCAGATTTTTCCATCTAAAACCAGTGTTACGCTATAACGAAAAGAGACAGGTCGAGCACTAGGACCCAGCAAAAAATGACCACTCAGTCGGAAGCCTATTTCACTTTAGACCACCCACAAGTCCGTCATGCTAATGTGTGATTGGCAGTCCCAGCAGTCACTCCATCAAACTGAGTCTGGACTTGCAAAGGAGTGTTTTGTAATTTGGCTTGTAGTCCTGTTCACCTGCCACTGCAAGTTGTTATCATGTTGAGCATTTGTTCTGCCTTTTTCACATCAAATAGACATATTTTAATGTCAGAGGTTTCATATTAAAATCCATGAACATTAACATTAGAACTGTGTCTCTGTGTGTGCGTCTACCAGGCTGTGATAAGCCATCCATTTACATGCCTCTAAGTTTAACTTTTATCAAAATAATTCAGAATTTCTCCTTATTTTTACACAAAAATGGTGTAATTGTGTGTAAATGAGGTCTGTTGACTATACAGTCCAAACATAAGTGTAAAGTTGGTGGTAATGAATTGGAATGAAGTTGATTATCAAGGTGTAACACAGAATTGGGTGATAATTTAATATTACCTGATTTTAACAGGTTATTAATATTTAATAATTTATATTTTTATTAATGATTAATATGTCACATGTCACACGCCGTCATTGCTTCGCAATGGTAGGCTGCACAGACGAGTCACTTCTCTCCAATGCCATCTGTCTCTGGTTGCTTGTAGCAGGCTAGCACCTGATAATCCAGTCCATGTCTTGATGTTATCCATCCAGGTTATTCTTGGTCTTCCACGTCTTCGAACTCCTTCCACAAGTCCAGTCATAACACTTCCTTCAATGCTCTCATGTGCTGCCTCATCACATGACCGAAGTAACGTAACTTGCGGGATTTAACGTGCATCAGTAACTCTGAGTTCTAGTTATTAATTATAATAATGATTATAGTTATTAATAGTATATTATTAATAGTAACTAGTAATTCCTAATAAAATATTATGAATAATAATGTTTAAGTAATGTTTAAAATGTATGTATAATACTGAATATTTATTAATAATTAATAATAATACTTTAATTTATGTTTAAGCCTGTACTGCACCATAACTATAAAAAGAATCCATTTGATCAGGGCCCCCAGACATGATATTGCTTGGGGCCCCAGAACTTCCAAATCCACCCCTGTGTGACTGTCCACTCCCACTGTCACTCCATCTAATTGCAAATTGTATCTTTAGTTGACCAAGAGTCATGTCTGTTCACCTGTAAGTTGTTCACATATAATCCTTCTGAGGTCTTTGGTCAAATTAACCCATGTTACCTGCTTATTTTTACAAAAAAATGTATGTATATAATTTTATGTAAATAAGGTCTATTGACCATACTTTCCAAAAATAAGTGTAAAATTGGTGGTAATGAGTTGGAGTGAAGTTGACTAACAAGGTGACATACAGAATTGGATGATAATTTTATGCTACATGCTTTTAAAAGTTTCTAAATATGTAATAATGTATTCATTTTTTTTAGCAAATTTATTAAATTATTTAGCTAATGCTAGCGAAAGTGACTATTGTTAATACAATGTTTGTGAGCTTGCTTAAGACAGACCCTGTGAATTGTAGTCTTGAGCTACAGTTTGATATGACTGTTTTAAAGGTTTGTAATGGGGAACATTTTTAATGAAAATTTGAGGGTAAAAGTGATTACACTACAGTACTAGCAATGTATACGCATCCTTGCATTCATGTATGCATACTCACCAGGTCTAATAGATCAAATTCATGGAAGAGGTTTGATTGATTTCTTGGTGGTAATGGAAAGATTATGGCTTCCTTCTTTTAAGAACTTGCCATGTAATCTCATGGTTCTATCAGAGGCAATCCCAAAGATGCAGTCAGTATTTTATTATTGAGTGTTAGGTCCATAGAGATGTGTGATCTTTCCATTTGATAATGGCTGTACTTACCATTATTCCTTCAAGAAATAACGTACAGTTGTATCCTATACACACTGGGAGGTAGACAGTGTGTTTTTAAATGTTTTTTGTTCTATTCTTTCACACATTCTGCTTTGTTTTTCACATACAGAATATCATTTAACAGAAAATAACACAAATATATTAGACTAATATTTCTGCTGCTGTTAAGGTACCATACTTTTTTAAATTGTGTGTTGAATTTATGTTGCTGAATGATTATAATTCATTATTTTAAACATCATAATTTCTCATTTGTGCTTAGGATTGAGTCACAAAACTGAGAATGCTTTAGTGTGATATCTTTAGTGTTGTTTACAGTTTATATCTCTAGTCAGTGACCATGCCTTCTATCACAGTGTGTGATGATATCTAATATTTATGAAAATTCTCTACAAATGAAAATCAAATGATCTGTTATTCTTATTTTGATAAAATTATGAATACAAATGTGTGCATAATGGTTCAGTGGTCAGAAATAGCCTAGTTTAATAGATTGGGTTATTAATGCTTATATTTAAAGTATTGAGATCTGATGAGACATTGAACTCCAAATATTATTTCAGTTTCACTTTTAAACATCATGTGCCAAATCAAAGCTCTTTGACACCAATGCTACACTCAATATGTCCCCTAGTTAAATATCCCCACAGCATGTTGCTCCGTCATCTATTCTGTGCACACTTAACAGCTTATCATGCGCATGGGAGCAGATTGTACAGGAAAAATACTTTGCTTTCCCCTCGGCCCCATGGAGAACAGTGCTGTCATGTGGCCGTCCACGCTCATCTTCTCGCTCGGCTTGCCCTGCCGTTTTTATTCAATGTGACAGCCCAGGAGCTGGGGACTCTCTCCTCCGGCACCTCCACTCCCAGTCTGCCTGCACGTCTCTGCAGCGCCACATTAATTCTAATAAAGCACCGCTTTACTGGGGCACACAGAAGACCTGCTGTTGGGGGGAGGGAATGAGGGGCGACAGAAGAGATGGTATAAATACTCAGTTCAATGAACGAAGAAGATGAGCGCAGGTGGCACGGCTGGGCAGGTGGCACCTCACACCCTCGGGCTCCTGGGCGACACCACTGGCTCTGAGTGCCCACTCCAGGGGGCCTAGGTGGCAGAGATTGCATTTTAATTACCAGCCACTTCTCGTGCGTCCTTTAGAGGGGTCACTGTGTGCTTCTGTCTGTGATGAAGGAGAGAAAGTGTGAAAGGTGTTTGAAGGTTTACAGGTTTGAGAGTTTCTTCTGATGTTCTGAAGCGTCTGTGCTACACTAATAATCAAATATTTAGACATGAATACACATTTATTCTTTATAACCTTAAAGCCATTATAACGTCATTTTGAACTATAGACTTATTCTTAAATTCAAAAGCTATTTGTTTCTAAGACATGTAAAAATACTGAAGTTATGTCTACCTTCATTGAAGCATTCCATAAAGCATTCTTGTGATGCGACAAGGTTCTAGGAAGTGGAACCTTCCATCTAAATGGAATCTTTAGATTATGTTATTGTCATTTAAAACATTTTTTCACACTCTTCATTGTTACATTGTACATGTAATGTGGTTCTTCTGTGGTATCAAAGGACCATTTGTGGCAGACATGGATATCTATTATAAAATGACACATAATGAGTTATATCATTAATAGTCTTTCAGATGTTTGGTAGAGTTTCTGTTGAATTTGTGTTATTAAACTGACTTTTGTATTTTGAGTGCAAACATTCTTACCACTGAGATTCAAGTGAGATTCATGAGTTATCTTCAAACTGTGAAAGAAGAAGACATATTTACTGTCCTCACTCCACAAGCCCTGAATCATGTGCATGTCCAGCACATTTCCATAGGGAGAAAAGGAAATATAATGCCTCATGGTTTTACTCATGTGTTAAACCACCCTGAAGTGAGGTCCACACCTGGTTTTCCCTTACACACTCTCTCTCTCTCCCTCTCTCTCTCTCTCTCTCTCTCTCTCTCTCTCTCTCTCTGTAGGCCATCTCTCTTTCTTCACAGTGCTAACTCAAACGCCTGACATTTTAAATGTTTCTTTTCTGGGATTCGAATTTCTAGCTAAAGCTGTGACCTTGCAGTGAGATGCTTTATGGGTTTGACCTGGGAGTCCCCTCAGCAAGCTTGGCTCCCAACTCAGCAGGCTTATGGAAGGAAGAAGGGAAGGGGAAAGGGAGTACAGGAGAGGTAAAGGGTGCCTGGAAGAGCAGGACAGGTGAACCTACACTCCTCCAATCCCCTCCTCTTCTTACTCTGGGGAGGGGGCACATCGGCACGGCAGCACAGATGTTGTTGCATTGTCTGGATCCCCAACCCAATGGGGAGCAAGTTCTCATTAGCTATTGTCTTCCCATCTCTGTGGATCCCAGTGATAAATGCAGCAGTCGCCTCCAGACTGCCATGCCGAAGAAACACATCACAGAAGCAAGAAGTGCTAGTATTGCTCTCATGCAAGCCTTACTCAAGAAATCTAGTTCTCTTCAGCAAAGACATTCTTCCTTGTCTTTTAAGCATATTTTCTTCTCATTCCATATTAACCTGAAAATCCTAGTTTGAAAAATCTACTGTCTGTGTAACAGAGGAGATGATCACCCAATACATTTGTATATTTGTTTATGTTTTGTAATCCAGTTTGGGGGTATTGGATGTAATAGCAATTTCTCTAGACTAAAACTTTGAGTCATGTAGAATATTAAAAGGGACATGATTTTTTGGAACATGCTTGGTTCTTCATAATGGAAAATACGTTTATATTCTGAAGTGAATACTGATTGCTAAAATCTTTTTACCGAGCCTGAGTAGCAATCTGTAATCTGAGTAGCAGAAAATGTTAAACATGAAAAAGACTAAAATTGTTACTGACAAAGACAGAGAAATAAAAATGCCATGGTATTGTTTCATCCCTTCTCCATCTATACCACCCTTCACCACCCCTCCCTTGTTTCTTCTCTTTTTCCCTAGCCAGGCCTGTGAACACATTGCAGTGCCCGAGGGCAGTGGTGTGGACAACCTGTGCTCGCCTCACATGAGTGAGCAGCGAGCGGTCCAGGGAGCTGGACTGGCATTCTCAAACAAACAGGTGTACGGTGGGAAGGTGCAGGCTGTGAAGTTTTCCTCACGTCAAGCTAGTATTGCTTGTGGACCTTGTCCTGCTGTTTGGACTTGACCCAGCAAGATTTACACCTTACAAGTCTACACTGAATCTGCACAGTGCTGAGGGTAAACTGCCATTAAATTAGGTGTAGAAATATCAATTCCCTTAACATGATATCCTGATATCCATTTTATTTAAATAATTGTCTTGTGTATGACTTCTCTTTCATTGAACTCTAGCCAGGTGCAATAAAAAATGAAAATATATATATTTCCCCTACCTGTAGCCTGAATGTCTAAAGGAGGATTCAATAGTTGGTTAAAGCTGTAGATGTGCTCTAGCTTTTACAATACACTGAAAACCTTGCTTAATTCTGCTTTGCACTATGAAATAAAGAAATGACACAGACTCCCACAGGAGTGACTTAACCATTCTACATAAATCTCCAGCAGTCTGGCTCCTGAAGCCAGGGCCCTGAGGTTACGATAAGAGACCATGCTGGTGGTTATTAAGTGAAAGTTTCCAATCGATTGCTGGAGAGGTGTAATCAGGGGGACTTTAATTGCACTTGGGGACGACATCCATTCAGATTATTGCAGCAGCTGTCCAAGAAGGGTTCATTTCCACTTCATGCCTACTTTTCTGGCCCTCTCCTCCCCCAGTCTATGCTCTGAGGTTGAGGGCAGAGAAATATACATGGATGACCCTATCCTTTGCAGCCCTTAACCTTGCTCGTTTCAGGTTACCCAATACAAAAAATAGATTACTCATTATATTATTTTACTATATTCAATTTTTTTCCTCAAACATATATTATTCATAACAATGATATTCATTGTGCATATTCAGTTATTTTTAATTTAAAGTTACTTTCACTATAAATCATAATACAAATATTTTTAAAACATGTTATTCCATAGTAATAAGAATAGAAAATGTGGACCATCCTGCACAGACTGTGAGAATGAGAACAGTGTTTGGAGAAGGCTGCATTTGGCTGAATCTCCATCATGAAGGCCGGAGGCTATTAATTTCCAGCACCATGTGCTGCCTGATCACAAATAAATAAATAAATAAATGTAAAAAAGTCCATGGGGCCACTTATTGTGGGTCAGTTTAGTAGCCTCACAAGACATGGATATGAATGGATGGTTGGTGTCATATCAAACCCAGTAGGTGTCAATAAATAGGAACATATGTTACATACACTATAACATCATGATAATTCTCCCTCTTAACTGACTGATAAAGCAGTGATTTATAAGCCCAAATCTTAAATGATAATAACATAGAGCAGTTTTAATGGAAGGATAGTAAGACACTTATGAGAATCAAAATATACAATTCTGAGACTGTGGTCTTTACACAATCTCTTTACACAGTGCTGTGGGCAAAAAAAAAAACCCCAGGTGTTTTACGCACTGTGGGGTGTTCCTCTTTCATTACATTTTATAGCTTCAAGCATAAAAATATAAGGAATATTTTCATGGATAATAAAATCTTGGATCCAAGTATAAAATCGAGAATCTAGAGAGAAAGAGAAAATGCTAGACAGGTGGGAGAGAGTGAGAAAATGAGAAAGAACTTGTATTGCAGACAAAATAAAGCAGAAACTGTTCTGTGATGCTCTCTTGGCTTTTACATTCCTCCAGAGTGCTACTCAAATCTGAATCTCCCCTCACAAGCTCCTGTCCCTGGCTTCATTTATGGTTTTGGGCTGGAACAGTTGGAGATGAACGAGCCAAGCTATTCCCAGCAATGCTGCCTCCTAAATAGGACACATAAGAGAAAACATGACTTTTCACTATTTTAATAAATTGAGTCCTGCTGCTTTTATTATTAATGGCATCCCAGTGCATGTTTCAGATTTGTTTTGTGCAAAGCTTAGAGTCATTTATATTCACATACGTACAGAGACTGTAAGCTTTTTTATGCATAGCCAAATAAAAATGTAATGTTTACCAGGGCAGACCTGACCTCTGCAATACCCATAGTTATAAATAAAATAAAATAAACACAGCAGAGAGGATCAATTAATCAATATACAACATTATTTCATAGCTAAATGTCCAACATATTTCCTTTGGCTGGTCAGTCAAGTATTTTGATTTTATATATTTGAAAAAAAATATTGTTCAGCTTTAACTGGTCAATTTAAAATAAAAAACATATATAATATTCATAAAAAAGAAATATGAACAGGTTATATATGTATATGCAAATATTAAACCATTTCACCTATCAGAATATCAAGGTGATTAAGATTACGTTGCTCAACATTGACAGTAAAATTCAAATGACAGTAATTATTTTATAATGAAGTTTATTATTGTAGTGAACTTCAAGAATGATCTCGGGCCTCTGGGCTGCAGCACTTGTTCAGCTTTATCTCATTTATGTGCCCAATGCCAGTCTCAAAGTGGAGAGGCGTGTAGTTCATGATGGCTGAGATATGAAAGCCTGAATATTGCATGACCTACAAGGAGAAGGCAAAGACAATGTGAGTGGAGGGGCCGACAGGGAGGTGGATGAATGGAGGGAATGAGGAGTGGAAGGAAGTGCGGTGCAGGCGTGGGGGCTGAAGCCAAGGGGGAGGAGGAGGAGGAGGATGGGGAACAGATGGTCATGGCCCTCATCCCTTCAGACTAACAGACGGGAGCCGCAAGATGGCAAAAGCATCAGCTGCGTTTAGGGAGGAAAATGTGACGTCTACCAGGCAGTTCAGGTTTTATTAAGAGTTTAAAAAGAAACTAATCAGTGATATAGGAAGGCAAAGTCAAATGTCTAGATGTATGTGGAGAGGTCTGCACCAGGGGAAGATGCCATCTTACTTATACAATCACACCAAGGTTTAAAATGACATATTTCAAGAGGTGAAAACAAATGATGTCGCTATTTGAAAACAGATGCTCAAAGTTGCTGCTGAAAGTATACATGTACCAGTCACAAGCAAAGGCCTGAATCAGCTTGAACTAATCAAGAATAGAGAAATGTAATATGCTGACTTGAACTGGAGTAACTGGAAGTCAAACAAGAAGTAATTTAGCTCTAGCAAAATTCTGATTCATAGCACTGAGGTGTTCCTCTTTTAGAACTATTTAAAAACCTCTTTATTTGTTGACATTACACCTTATATGGTTTCCTGTGATACTGATACTGCTGATCAGGATGTTATTCAGAAATAAACATTGATACATATCAATCAGGGTAATCAGGCAGTAAAACTTTGATGTTTTCTCATATTAAACATCATTTGATACACAAAATAAGATTTCCCACAGACACTGCCTAACTCTAGAGAGCTGATATATCGGTCTGTGGTGTCTCGCTGATAAACAGGAACAGTTATTGAAAACTGAGGTCAAATTAGTATTCTAATGTATGCACAGAAGAAGAGAAAAAAATTGTTTCAAGAATAAGATTATAAGAGAACAGGTATTGGGTGTGTTTTCTCATTGTGCTCCATCTCTCTATATATCTGTATGTCTGTCTGTCTGTCTGTCTCTAACTGTATCTCTCTGTAATTTCCTGTCTATGTGGCCGCTTGATACACCTTTGCTTTCACGTTTAATCACCATCTTTGCCACCTCAACAGTGAATATATTAATGCATACTAATGTAAATCAAGCAGCAGATTCCATTGCGAAAGTGGAGTCAAGCATATGGAGATTTCTCAATTCCCAAATGGAGAATTTTTTATATTCCAGGGCTTTCGCAAGTTATAATCAATGACAGCATCTAAGTGGTTACTCTCTCTCTCTCTCTCTCTCTCTCTCTCTCTCTCTCTCTCTCTCTCTCTCCCATACACACACACTCTTTGCAAAGGTCAAAGGACCAGAGTGGAAGAATCATGCATCTTTGAGTATAAAAATGAATAGAATCACCCAGTGTCAAAGTGTGCTGGAAAAATGGCTTCCACTAATGGATTTTCAAATGAAAACAGCTTTTATCTAATCAGTCTTTCAGTTGGGACCCAATTATTTAAGAAATTGTTCTACACAGATTTGTCCATTTGACATTATTAGAAGTAAACATATTTTGTTGTCATAGGATCTTCAAAATGGTCTGATTATCACTTTGATGGCATTTACTGTTTACCATGTACTTTGGATTATTATTATTATTATTATTATTATTATTATTATTATTATTATTATTATTATTTACAAAATAAATAATAATATTTTGTAAATAAAATCTAAATTATTTAGTATTATAAATTGTTTATATTATTGTTTATTGATTTAATTTGATAAAGTGTCATATATTTTATATTTTATTTATATTTATATTCATTCATACATGTAAAGTGACATATAAGTGAATAATACAACAAATTTGCAGAGGCACTGTGCATTTGACCCTGGCATTTGTTCACATTTACCTGAAAAGCACACACATTAAAGCATCTACTGTATGTTCTCTATCCCCTTATATAGCTAGGTCAAAATAGGTTAATAGACCAGTCTCCTGTGCTAAAAGAAAACATCTTATTAGCACAGAAATTGGGACGTTTGATTCAAGCATGAGTTAATGATTGAATAACTAAATAATTGAATAAATAAACCCTTGACAACTGAAATGTAATTTACAGCTATGTTTTTACTGGAATAGTTTTGACATACTGTTAATAGGTGAAGTGTATTATATTCAGCTTCTCTATATTAATACATTAACTTCTTAAGTTTGCAGCTGATAGAATAGCTTTAAAAGCATTCTTCTAGTGAGATAAATTGATGGACATTGAGTGGTTTGGATCATTTGGGTCATGCTGTGGACTGTCCTTCTGAAAAAGTGGTAATTTTATTAAATTTCATATATTAGCTCTCTGTCAGCTGGTTGACTGAACAGTGGAGTTAAACACTACTGATAAATGAACATGTTGATTACCTTGGCATCAAATGTGATTTTTGGCACCAGTGCAGCAGAGATCTCAATCCAGTATGGGCAGCCCAGTTGTTAGTTCAGCTGTGTGGTTCAACAGTTACTAAGTTAAATCCTTAGCTCTCCTTTGTTATGTTATATAAGTCATTTAGCACCATAATTAAAGAAATGTTGTGGACTTGCTGCTACTTTTCTGCAGGCATGTTTGGAAATGGTGGGCTCCCCATTTGCTTACACCCAGTCTTGCGCGTAATTTACGGGGGGGATAGGGGGCTTATGACCCCCCCAATAATCTGACCCAGTCACTATAACCCCCCCAATAAAGTCACATAATTTCAATTTACAAAAACATGTTTCAAGAAAAACGTGTTAATTTTCTTTAATCATTATCAATTTTGCGGAAAATACTAGCATGTTTAATTATTTGGTAATGTAACCCCCCTTTCCCCACAAAAACTTGGTATCACCCAACCCGCTCAGCAGTACTCACCGTTTGCTTGCTTGTGGAAGCAGCTGCTGGGGGAGTGGGTGTTGGTATCACTCCCTTCCACTAGAGGGCTCTGCTTCTTTGTTTATGAATCGTGTTTTCTTACTGCAAGGAAAAAACGCGAAGATAGCTGTGCAGCCACGAAGGCCTAAGGAGGTTACAGACTCGTTTAAGATTAAACCTGTCACTTAAATATCTAAATAACATTGCCCAAAGTGATGAGTGGTTCTGATAAATGTTAAGCATCTGTTTTGATAGTGTAAACGGACTTTGTGTTGTTTTGAAGAAGTACACTATTGTAATTTTGTATTAATTTGAAATGTTTTTCTGCATGGGTTTTCACATGAGATGCATCACAGTATTCTATCAGAATGTCACTAGAATGCACATTAAGTTTAATGAGTTTGTGTTTAGATCTGTAATATCCTCATAACATGTAACCTGATATATTTCGCATTTGTTTGGAGGATAAACGTAAGAGTTATAAGCTAAGTTTATTATGGTTTATCAGTGAACATTTTAATTTGAAGATTAAAATTTGTCTAAATGCTGAATTTGATGCACAGAATTTGTGATTGATTTAGCACTACCTTAAATGTGACTTATTCAAAATGTTTATAGTGGGAAGTTCTAAGTTTGTGTTTATTTTGTATTATGATCCTAAATATTGTAATTTCATTTTGGTTTACAGTTTAACCAGCTGTCACTACACTGTGTTTAGGCAGAGGGTAATAAATAACAACAACAAACCAACAACAACAATAAAAACAAAGAAAAGGAATACAAGTTTATGTTTATGTTATTCGTAACAGTGGGTGTTGTAAGAAAAAATGAAAAGAGCACCAAAAAGTGTACAGAAAACAAATTTTCATTGTTGGTCGACAACACCGCCTTGTAAAAAGCAGAAAAATCAAAATGAGGTAAATGTATATGTATTGTTAGCTGATGATTTAATAACTATGCCGCTGTGTATCAGACACACTATGAATACCCGTTCAGGTATTTTAGCTCTGTTAGACCTGCTACTCCCTGCTTCTCCTAAGCTGAATGAGTCAAAAGAAAACAAAGATAAAAGTGGTTATTTGCTACTTTTTTGTTATTTATTGTTTATTTTTTTGTTTGCCACAGTACAGTACAATACCTGTAATATGTAATAAACTAAACCCATTAAGCAAGTATATAGCTTTACTCAGTGAATACACACAACATTTTATGTATTTAGTTATTAATAATTAATATTAGTACTGATAACAGTACTGAAGATGAGAGTCCCATAAATGTCCAGGATGAGACTCATTAACACATCAAGTTAAAATTTTTTTCTCTACAGAATGTGTTTAATAGTAAAGAGTTTAATGTTTAATTAAACTCACATGCTCGGTGGAGAACAGACTGCTGTAAAATATTGTATTTTGTATTTATTATATTTGGCAGGCCAAATTAAAACAGTTTCTTTAAATGTGGAATGAGGGGCTGCAAAATTGGTAGTAAAACAGTGTAATGTGCATTTCAGTTTGCATATATATTCGTTAATGTATTGAGTGTTAGGAACAGTGCATAATATTTATGTTTATAGTTTGTGTTAATTCAGTGATGCAATTCATTCATCATTTGTGTTTTTGACTTTCTTTCATAGATAATGGCTTCACTCACAAAATGAATGATTTGAAGCTACCACTGTCTTCAAGTCCTCTTATTTTATATAAATTACGTACACAGCTGCAACTCTCTTGTTGTCTTTAGGTAATTTTGACCTGATCTCAAAATTTACAGTGTCATATATTAATATTTAGGCATAATTGCTGAAAATGACATGAAGGGTTTTAGTCTGCTCTTCTTTAATTACTAATGGCTATATTTGTGGAATTGTGTCGTAATTTCTCCTAGCCAAATTATCGTGCACCAGGTAAATACATACACTTGGAAAATTTAGAAATTTAGGTATGTCATATAATAGATTCTAAAAGTGTAAAATATTTGTTACTGTTGGAAGAAATGTGAAAAATTTCTTAATTGTGTAAGGTGCAGAGTAAATACAAAGAAAGTTAAATAATGTAAAAAGCATTACAATGTATTTCTAATACGGTTAACCCAAAATCTCCTGAATCCTTTTACAAACCGGATTCCAAAAAAGTTGGGACACTAAACAAATTGTGAATAAAAACTGAATGCAATGATGTGGAGATGTCAAATGTCAATATTT
>BRDA01031445.1:0-13802 GCA_036984385.1 Crenuchus spilurus | reverse complement strand
TTTTTCACATTTTGTCACCTTACAACCACAAATGTACCCATACAAGCTTACATGGCTTCTGGCAAACTGTAAACAGCACTTCTTCGTTTTTTTTTTCAACAATAGTTTTCTTCTTGCTACTCTTCCATAAAGGCCAGATTTGTGGAGTGCAGACTTATAGTTGCCCTGTGTACAGATTCTCCCACCTGAGCTGTGGGTTTCTGCAGCTCCTCCAGAGTGACCATGGGCCTCTTGGCTGTGTCTCTAACCAGAGCCCTCCTTGCTGGATCTGTCAGTTTAGGTGGACGGCCATGTCTTGGTAGGTTTGCAGTTCAATTCACTAGTGTTCTCTAACAAACCACTGAGGCCTTCACAGAACAGGTGTATATATACTGAGACTAAATTACACACAGCTGGACTCTATTAACTAATTAAGTGACTTCTGAAGGTAATTGATTGCACTGAATTTTGTTTAGAGGTATTAGAGTACAGGGGGTTGAATACTTATGAACGTCACACTTTTAAGATTTTTATTTGTTTAAAATTTTTAAAATCATGTATCATTTTCATTCCACTTTACAATTATGTGGTACGTTGTGTTGGTCTATCATTTAAAATCTCAATAAAATACATTTACGTTTGTGGTTGTAAGGTGACAAAATGTGAAAAAGTTCAAGGAGTATGAATACTTTCTGGACCCACTGTATATACACATACAGGGGTTGGACAATGAAACTGAAACACCTGTCATTTTAGTGTGGGAGGTTTCATGGCTAAATTGGACCAGTCTGGACCAGGTTCAATTAGCAGGTAAGAGCACAGTTTTGCTCAAAATATTGTAATGCACACATTATGGGAGACATACCAGAGTTCAAAAGAGGACGAATTGTTGGTGCACATCTTGCTGGTGCATCTGTGACCAAAACAGCAAGTCTTTGTGATGTATCAAGAGCCACGGTATCCAGGGTAATGTCAGCATACCACCAAGAACGACGAACCACACCCAAAAGGATTACCTGTGGACGCAAGAGGAAGCTGTCTGAAAGGGACGTTCGGGTGCTGACCACTGTGCAGGACTGTGTGTATATGTCATTCCCAAGACAAATTGATGCTCTATTGGCCGCAAAAGGCGCAAAAGGAGGCCCTACACCATACTAATAAATTATTGTGGTCTAAAACCAGGTGTTTCAGTTTCATTGTCCAACCCCTGTATATATATATATATGTTGGTTGTCTTTTCCACCCTTTGAGGCAGGGCCATTTTGAGGCAGTCCTCCAGTTTCCGCCTCGCTTTGTGTTCTCTTTCTCCCTCTCCATCTCTCCTTCCATCCACACTCAGAAGTGCTGGAGGAGATGAGCTTTGACATGCCGTATTCAGGCAGAGGGGAGAGGAGGAGGAGAGAAGCTGGTCCAAGGACGGCATGAAGAGAGAATGAAAAAAGGAAAGAGGAATAAAGTGACGAGAAATAAGGTGCTGGATTTTTTCACAGAAGCAGGGTCTCAGGAGAGAGAGAGAGAGAGAGAGAGAGAGAGAGAAAGAGGGAGAGAGACAGAGAGAGAGAGATAGAAAGAAGAAAAGATTACAAAAAAATGGAGATGAATCGGTGAAGGCTGGACAGTGTTTAACAGTCTCATATTCATCTATTTCCCTCAAGTCCTCTTATAAGGCCCATGTGGGTTTTTGTCTTTCATTTCATTTTCCAACTTTCTCACCACTCTTTACTTTCACTTTAGCAACCTGCTTTTGCTGACTTTGGTACTTAAAATTAAACACTGAAATATGTAAATAATCACGGTTATGACTGGCTGAGTATAACCATGTATCTACACTGAAGAGCCAAAACATTAATACTATTGTACTAAAAGGTGGCACAATAGATTAGTGGTTAGCACGTTCGCTTCTCAGCATTGAGGTCTTGGGTTCGAGTCCCCATCTGAGCGGAGTTTCCATGTTGTCTTTGTGGGTTTCCTCCGGGCTCTCCGGTTTCCTCCCACAGTCCAAAAACATGGAGGTCAGGTGAATTGGGTACTCTAAATTGTGTGTGTGTGTGTGTGTGTGTGTGTGTTCACCCAGTGATGGACTGGTGCCCTGTCCTGGTGGTTGAATAGTGTAATGCCCTGCCCTGTGCCCAGTGAGGGGGTTGGGGACTAACCGTGACCCTGATTAGGACTAAGCGGGTGTGATAATGAATGGATGGATGGATAAATTATTAAAATATTAGGGATGCACCAATATTAGTATTTTTGACTGAAACAAACAAAATGAAACATTTGCCTGAATACTGAACAATTTTTCATTCATATAAATGATTATAAAAGTAATAACTAAACTATTTCCAAAATTAAGTCTTGTAGTCTAGAATTTATGTCTGTATTTTAATAAGTTGGTTTGACATCATTAGGTTTAAAAACATGAGCTTTATTGATTATTTTTTATATTTGTATATAAAACAAAGACAATAATATATGAATATGTATAGAGATGCAAGCATGTTAAAATATTACTGAAAACGTCTAAAATGAATGACGTAAGTCACGTGGATGTTTTGTGTGTTTAATGTGAGTGTCATTGGCTACAGACACTGAAACACTTCACATTTCTTCTGGTAATTGTGAGACGATCCCCAACACTACAGCCTCTGGAGCACAAACACAAAGCTAAGCGGCTGTATTCTGGCTTCATCATAACAAGTGCAGTTTAGTAAAGGTTGTGCTTGTAGTTTATTGTTTTCTTCCATTTCAGCATCAAACTGTAACTGTGCTGGTGAATCTGTTTGTTTGGTGAGGAAAAGCACAATTCTGAATGTTAAACCAATATTAAACTCACTTTACTGCAGTAAACGTACACTGTGGCTCAGTTCTACAGCCGGGAACTAGAAACAGGTCACAGTGTCATTTAAAACATCAGTGTTCGTTAAAATTATTCAGTCTTTTCACTTATTTGCCCGAACACCAAAAGTGTTTGTTTTTGCCATTTTTGGCTGAATAACTGTTGCTTCCAAATATTTAGTGCATCCCTATAAAATACTATATACTATGAGAGGGGTACCTTGGCCTAAAACATTTGGAGAAGTTTTCACTGTTGCCGGTTTGATCTGCAGAGAATATCATTGGTTTTAGTCTGTGAATTAGTCTGAATTAGCATCTGACATGTTTGCCTGCACTGCTGTGATGGATGTGACAGGTGCAGATGGTGACTGTCTGGGAGAAATGAATCATTAGATGCTAATAAATGGAAAATAAGATCATTCACTGATTATCCATAATTTATTTAGTGGGAATTTCACAAAATTTCCCAAAACATTTGTGAAACCCCAGTTGATACGACGAATACATGAATGTTCTGATAATGATATTCTAATTTATTTACAGACAAATTCACCAGTTTTATGAATTACTTTCTACTAGTCAATGTTCCACTATAAATAATAATGTTAGCTCTTTAATGGGCACACTAATACTTAAAAAAGAAAAGATAATTATTATTGTTAATTTAATAAACTTTAATTAGAAGTACTTATGGATATGAGTGCATTTACCTGCCTCACGTTCTTTTTATGACACAATGGTAAAAGATTTGGTCAAATAAAAAAGACTGGGATGTTCTGAGCACACAAATCCTGCATAGTTACATCAATATAACCAAAATATCAGACATGTCAGCAGCATTTAACCCTGCTGATAATCCCAAATATAGACATAATCTAAATACATAAAATGCATGATACCACCATTTGTAGACAGTGTTTAAATATGTGTGTGTGTGTGTGTGTGTGTGTGTGTGTGTGTGTGTGTGTGTGTGTGTGTGTGCGTGCGTGTGTGTGTGTGTGTGTGTTAAGCCCTCATTGTTGGTGGCAGACAGTAGACAAAGACAGCAGAGGGGGCTGGAGTTCTTACTCTATTCAGTCTGATGAACTGAGCCAACTGAAACCAACTAATCACACACACACACACATACGTTTGTTTCTGTTAATTGTAGGGACATTATATAGACTTCCAGTAATTTCCTGGAGACTTACTCAAACCTTAAACCCATAACTTTAACCTCAAAACACATCTTTACCTTCAAATGCCAGCTTTTAGTCCCTGCAAGGAAGAAACGTCCCCACAAAATGTTTAAATAGGCTTTTGGTCCCAACAACATGGCACAAACCAGGTACACACACACAAACACACTCTGGCAGTACTATACTAGTGAGGACATTTCATTCACTTAATACCAAGTAAAAATAAACCTAAACTTAACCTCAGTCAGTAAAGGTCAAAGTTTCTGCTCTTTTAATTAAAAACATTTGTAATTAAAATGTCACAGTTCTTGTAAAGACCAGCAAAACGTCCCCACTTTAACAGACCTGACATGCACTCCTATCATTATGAGGACTTTCAGTCCCCACAAGGGAGAAATACAAGAATGCACACACACACACACACACACACACACACACACACACACACACACACACAGACCCTTCCCGCTCACACACACACACACACACACACACACACACACACCCTTATCTGAATTTCCCCAATCTCCAAGCTCCAACACCTACTAACCTCCCACCTACACACACACACACACACACACACACACACACGCACACACACACACACACACACACACACACACTGCAGCCTCTACCTCCTCTCTGTAAATGATGCGGTGACTGGAAATAAACAGGCAATTTAAGTGCTGGACACCTCAGTGCTCTCTCTTCCTCCCTCCACCACACACACACACACACACACACACACCTACACACACACACACACACACACACACACACACACACACTCGCCCTGCTGCTGCTGTTGTCACACTCTGTCACACACAGGTTGAGAGAAGGAGCAAGGTCAATGTACAGGGAGAGAGAGAGAGAGAGAGAGAGAGAGAGAGTCCTGCTGGCAGAATCTGTTCACACTGCGTTGTGTTAAGTAAAGTAAAGCTTCAGACTCTCTCATCGTAGATCTAAGCCACTACAGTGGACATACACACACACTCACATCCAGATCAATAAGGCAGGTGTGTTGGGTGACACTGTGATTTGGGCAGCCAAGCAAATGACATGACGGCTCCAGTCGATGAGCGGGTCTGTGTGATGGTGAGTGTGAGTGTGTGTGTCACTATGAAGCCTTTCAAACTGTGATTTGAATTTTAAACATGAACACGTCCTCACGAGTGACAGCTTCCATTGTACAAGGACCTCAGGACTCAGTGCGGGAAACCGTGTGTGTTTAATTGTGTGTGTGTTCTCTGCTCAGTGGTAATGCTGGCAAAAACAAGACAAGTTAACCTCATCAAATTTATCACTGTACACACAGTAGTGTAGAGCGGGAGCTACCTGACAAGTATGTCAGAGTAAATGATACAGTGTCTGTACACCCTAAGAGCATCAGGAGAAATTCTACTATTAAACACAAATAATGACTCATTTCTTTAATAAATCAACAGAAACCTGTGATCTGATGGTTTCAAGCTGCTTTGCCAATTTCATAAACAGACTACTAAGTGGATAGTCATCATGAACTCACCTTATAGTAATAGTGAACTAGTATAAAAATAAAATACTGTCATAAAATCACAAAAATACTATCATATAACAGTATAAAATAATGTTCCCCCAAGACGTGTGGTGCCCCTGTAAAATCGCGGTGCCCCACACACAGCGCCTGGTCCACGTATGCAGAGTGCCACCCCTGCTGGGTGTGGAAACATGATGTGGATGATGCCAACACAGAACATGTGATGGAGACATAGATGAGGCAGGGGGCGTGGCCAGGGATGCGGCAGGTTCACAAATATACTCTGAGCTTAAATAAAGGTTAAGTGATTGATTGATTGAAAAAATGAAATGAACTGAGCTTAATTATGAATTCTTTTATACTATTCTCATTTTTTGAAATGCACTAGTGCAGCTGACTGTTTGAACCTCTGCTATTTATACTGGAAAAAGTCTTAGAGTCATTATCTGACAGTTCACAACTGATAAGTTTATTATTCCAATCATAACAGTGCAGTTTAACAAGACCCAGTGATGGTTATTGGAATTTTTCATGCCTTAAAATCGCTACTGATCACAGACATTACCTACTGGACTCTTGAATGTGTGTGTGTGTGTGTGTGTGTGTGTGTGTGTGTGTGTGTGTGTGTGTGTGTGTGTGTGCTGTTAAAGTCAGTCCAGTTCTGGGGCTCAGGACATGAATATGGAATGGCTGTAGACCCTGTGTGTGTGTTGGAGTTAATAATGAATAGAATCTAATGATTTAATGGGCCTCCATGTTGACACATCCCACAGGCTTTGGGCCACATGAGCCACTGTTCAGTGCTGTACAACACCAGCTTTCATATAAAAGAGACAGAGGGACAGTAAGAGAGAGCATTTTAAAGATCTTACTCTAGCCTGTGAATATGTCTACTCTCTCCATCACTTCCCACTCCCTCGTCCCTCTGATCCAGCCTAATTCACTCTTGTCTCGCAAAGCCAGACTTCTGCCCATCATCAAACAGTCTCATCACTTAATGTGGCCAAGATCTGCCTCCTTTGACAGGAAGGGCCTGTCTGACTGACGACCCAAACGACCAACAACCAAACAGTACTACAACAAAGCCACGCCTCCATAAAACAAGCATCTACTAAATGCTTCAGATGAAGCTCTTAAAGTAATTCACTTTTAAAGGCCAAACGCTACAGTAGATAGTATTTGATGACCATTTTGGTAGGCAAATTGCAACTCTAACATCAGCAGCTTGAAGTGCTGAGAGTCTGTCTTTGAGCAACTACTGCAGTGTGTTTAACATACTAGTGCATCTAAAACAGAATATGGTGGAAAAATTTTATTCATTTTGATTTTAATGTTGATAAAGTCTGAACAGTAATTTGCTCAAAGTTCAAATATTGTAGTAAATAGAGATTCTGTTGTAAAACGTCGCTAATGTATATAAAACAGGACAGTTCACCTTTTTGAACTATTAACAAAAACATTTTTCATGATGCTAGTATTTCTGGAGATGCACCAGCTCTTATAGCATCTTGTTTGTCAAATGACCTCACAGTAAACACTAGATGGCGCTGCTGATATAAGCAGGTAATTTCGTCATAACGCTCAGAACGGGAGCGTTTTCTTATTAACTTTCAGCAGAGGTGGGTAGAGCAGTTAAAAACTGAACTCAACAGCATATGTATATTAGTTGATATGCCATTATTATTATTATTATTATTATTATTATTATTAATAATAATAATAATAATAATAATAATAATAATAATAATAATAATACTTGGAATTATAACCTCCCTGCTCTCTGTCGTTTTCCCTCACTTGGAGGTGGTGGGGCCTTCATCTGCTTTGTTGGGTTAGCAAATGTAGACCATGTGGTGACCATTTGCAAAAATTATTGAAACAATAAGACAATTATTCAAGGTTCTCATGATAAACCTACAGGTGACTACCAAACAAACTTGCCTACCAACATGGTGCTAACATGATATCACTGGAATACTATCTATATCACAGGGTTTTTAATTCCCACTAACATTTGCCCACCAATACTGAAAGTAAATAAACTACTCACAGCACAATAAACACCAAAGAGAATCTGTCAATCTGCCCACCTATAATCCCCATTGAGACTCTAGAAGAATTCCATAAAATACCCTCAACCAGTGGCGGTCCTATCCCTTTGGCGCCCTTCGTGAACAACCCCTCCGCTGCTAACCATTGACCCACAAACGTCCAGCATTGCTACCCATGGTATACCACACCCCCACCCCCATGGGACGAACACTGGCCAGCCAGCTTTAAGCAATGCAATAGTCTCAAGGGCACTTCACATAACCTCTCAGGGGCAGGGCAGGGGCGGCTGTCCATATTGCCCATATTAGGAACTGCCAATGCACACAATTAATTCCTTAATTTCCCTGAAGGAACCTCCTAAAGGGATCAATAATATACTGTCTGTCTGTCTGTCTATCTGTCTATCTATCTATCTATCTATCTACAACATTCCCAAAACATGCCCATAACCTTCCGTCAACATCCCTGCAACTCTTCAATCTCTTCAACCTCATTGCCACATCATTTTTTATTCCACCTCTCCCAACATTCCCTCTAAATTATCTCTCCCAAAGTCACTATACCATTTCTGTAATGTTTCATTCCACTAAACATTCCACTAATGTCCAAACAATATTCACCCAAGTAGGCCACAGCTTTTCCCTCTCCACACAACATTTCCTCAATGTCCATCCACAACATACCTTCCTAAATATGTCAACAATATCATTCCACCATCATCATCCCTACATCACTTCTCGGAACGTCTCAAAAAGCATTTCCCAGTGTATTTCTGCCAGGGTCCCCACAACATCTCCCTGCAACGTTTCCGCAACACTGCCCAACACCATGACAACATCTGGCCAACACTGATCCAATTTGCAATTTTTCCTCCCCAAACAGCATGAGTGAATGGACTGCATCCATCTCCATATGGCTCTCTTTGACTTATGGACCCTTGTTAAAAGACCCTTTTGTCTTTGACACTTAGCAAAATTGAATTTCCCCATTAAATGGACTCCCACTAAAACGATGTGGGGAAAACAATCCAAATTCTTCTTGAAGTCTTCTGAGGATCAGGCCATCACTATACGCCTTGTTATATGAGCTGCTGTAAACGTGGAACCACCTCTCAGTAAAAAAAAAAAGAACTGCAGGAGAGATACAGCAGTAATGTAAAAGAAATGTCCCACTGAGCTGAATAACACTGCGCTTTCTAAAGCAAGTCTCGGTGCATCTGATGACTTCATTCACATATTATTTCGGGAAAAGCTGCTCATTATTTCGTGTTGCTCTGAAAACCTGCGGGCTTCACAGTTTTCTGAGAGGTGTTTGCTTTGAGGTTAGGTCCCGCACCAAGCAGCTGATTAGCGCCCGGAATAATGAAACAAAGAAAAGGACAATTTACATACAGTAAACAACGTAATTATACCAGGAAATAGCGAGGAAGCAATACGTGGAAACAGTAATTGCATTTGCACTCGATGCTGTTGCTATTCCTACTGCGTCCTATGCCAGCAGAGGCAGTTTGCCATCCGGATTGCTATTATTGTTATTATCTTGTTTTTCTTGGCCATGGTGGAGTAAACAGTGGGGTCTGGCTGCTGTAATCAGAATCTACCTAACGCAAAGCATTTTCAAATTCCAATTTCAATGATCAAAAAAATAATAAATTGGTCCATTATATTAAAAAAGACTGTAGACACAGGGGTGGAAATTTCACAAGAAAAAAGGTTTATATATAATTATTGCACTTATTTCTGACCCCGTAATCTGATTGGTTGAGAGACGCATATTATTCTATTCTATTTGTCTATTCACTTATAATAACAGATACTAAAAATAAAATCATAACACTAATATTATCTTTATATTGGCTGCCAGTTCATTTTAGAATTAATTTAAAAGTGTACTGTGGGTTTTTAATGCACTGAATGTGATGACTCCTGCCTATTACTGAACTATGTCACTTATATACTCAAAAACAGCCTTCAGATCTACTGACCAACTTCGTTTCTCAGGCTTATAAGAGACTAAAAGGTGGCCGAGTGCTCTCAGTGGTGGCACCAAGGCTCTGGAATACTCTCCCATTTTAGATTTTCCAAGCTTCATCCCTACAGTCACTTAAATCAAATCTGAAAACATACTTTTGAAACTAGTCAAGCTTCCTGTGACGTGAAGCCTTTGTTTCTGTAATGCTGTGTTTAATTCCTCTTTAAGCTATTCTGCTTCTTTTATGCCTGTTTTAGTCCTGTATTAGCTGACTTTTAACCACTTGTGTTTTAGCTTTACTCTTTTAGTTTTTGTTTTTAATGCCACCCCCAGCTTTGCACAGCACTTTGGTGAAACACTGGTACTTTTAAATGTGCTTTAGAAATAAAATCGACTTGCTTATTTACTTAAAATGATTCAACAAGATGGAAAATGATTAAAAGCTAAATCTGCACATTTTCGGAAGCTCAAAGCTGGAAAGCTGTACATCCTGTAATTCCCAAAAACAGCTGACTCGCTCTTGAACTTGTACAAAAATAAGGACAATTTAATGAATGACATCACTTGGCCTGTGGTATATCATGCTCTGCAGATTGTACTGTGTGTATGTGTGTGTGTGTGTGTGTGTGTGTGTGTGTGTGTGCGTGTATGTGTGTGTGTTTGTACTGGCACTCCATGTGAACTCTAACTGACTGAATCTCTGGCTCAGTGATTATCTGTAGTGCATTTTAGCATGCACAGAGCCCACGGCCAACAGCAAACTGCAACTCTGGCATGGCAGGGTGTATATGGGCATGCACTAGCATTTGTGTGTGTGTTTGTGTGTGTGTGTCCCACCCATTCCTTTGTGCCATCACTCACCTGCACCTGATCCAATCTCCTTGGCTACGTGCACTGGCTTCAGTTTAACTGCATTTGACACCTCACTCTTGCTCTCTCCCTCCTCTCTCTCTCTCTCTCTCTCTCTCTCTCTCTGTTGTTTTGAGTGTGATCTGCTAATGTAATCCCATTATAGCTAGCCCTGGTACCTTATCGCATTACGTCGGGCTTGCGTGGCTGTATGTGTGGCTCTTAATGCAGACCTTTCAATAAAAGCAGACTGATTGGGGGACTGATTGATCAACACATTGATCGATTTCACACAGCTTGTGAAATGCGACAGATGGGCTCTTAGACTGCCTATCAAAAACAGTACCAACCCATACTCTACCGCATCAACTCAGGCCCTGAGATCCTCAGAAACTATTTGTTTTATTGACTACAAACTGGATTCCTGAATGATTTTTACGATTACTTGTATTTTATCCAATCACTGCTCTTTGGAACCAAACTTTTCGATTTGTACAGTGATTTGATTTGTTATTCAGTTAGAGCCATTTCAGTGCAAAGCCCTTTTCACAACCAGTGAACATTTACCCCCTGATAGCAATATTGACCATTCTATGTGGCATTTGGGCCAGTAGGTTCGGCCCACATCATTTGATGGCTCTACACTAGAGTTAAGGGCTTTACACACCAAATGCAATGTGAGAAAAAGACAAAGCAAAAAAAATTGTACATTTGATTCATTAAAAAATTCAATTGAACACATGCGTAACACATGACCTTACACATCACAAGAGGGACATTCTTTAATTTATTTTCATATAATAAATACAGAAGCACCGAATATTTGGCAAATGAAATAATAAATGCAAAGACAAAATAATTTAAAACGCTGATGTTTTTAATGACACTGTTATCTTTTTCTAGTTCCCGTCTGTAGAACTGAACCACAGTGTACTTTTACTGCAGTAACGTTAGCTTAATGTTGGTTTAACATTCAGAATTGTGCTTTTCCTCACCAACAAATTTTCACCAGATTCACCAGCACAGTTACAGTTTGGTGCTGAAATGGAAGAAAGCAACAAACTACAAGCACAAACTTTACTAAACTGCACTTGTTATGATGAAGCCAGAATACAGCCGCTTAGCTTTGTGTTTGTGCTGTGGCGGCTGCAGTGTTAGGGACCATCTCACAATTACCAGAAGAAATGTAAAGTGTTTGAGTGTCTGTAGCAAATGACACTTACATTAAACACACAAAACATCCATGTGACTTACGTCATTCATTTTAGACATTTCCATCATTTTATTAAATATTAGTAATAATGTAACATACATGCCTCTTCATATATATTCATATATTATTGACTTGAATTATAAATTAAACTCATGTTATTAAACTTATTAAAATACAGACATTCATTCCTGACTAACTACAAGACTTATTTTGGGAAATAGTTTAGTTAATAATTTCGGTGCATTCCTAATTCTAATAACTTTATTTTAAATGAAAACAATGATTAAAAACTTCTGAATAGTTAACTAACAGTTTACTGCATTACAATCTAGAAATATAATCTGGGATGGCACAAAATGTTTAGGAAATCAGACAGATTCAAATGTTCTTGATTGTTGATTAATTTAGAAGAAAAATGGGCCTCATTCATAAACTAGCTCTGCATTTCTCTCAGCAGTCGGGTGATTAAGTGGAACCGTGTGTGAGCGTGCATGTGTGTGCTCGCTCTGTTAATGTGAAGCCTGTCACTGCCTCAAGTGGAGCCCTGCAACCCCAGCATATGCTAATCAAATCAGGATTGCTTATCATTAATTAGTGCTGATGACTAAAAATAGCAGACGCAGTGATATTGGTCTGATAGGGTAGCCGAGGTTCAGAGGGATGTGCGGTGGCCTGATCTTTTGGACACTCAATGGCCTGCAGCACAAACAGATTCTTTCCATTGTTCCCAGCTCAGCTTGTCCTCATGACTCCGCCCTGCATGCAGAACAGTGCTTGATTATACTGTGATTAGGCTATATCACTACAAAGAGTAGTCAATACTCACTTAACACCTCGATCCCTAGGCTTATTGCTTGGTTATTAATCTTAATGCTTATTATTAATGTGTATTATTATCTCATTATTAGCATAAATTACTATGAAACTAATGTACAGATTATGTACTGACGCTACAGACCCTTGAACGCTCTGGAGTCGGCACTCCCACTGACGAGATAAAACAAAATTTCTGCAAAAACATTTATATAACTCTGCGAGATTTTATTCTAGAAACAAAACTAAATTAACCCCAGAAACCTTAAATGTCTATTTTTCAAATATATATATAATTTGAATTTAAATACAGTATATATTTTTAGATTCTTTTGAGACAAGCATAAATAAGCAGAGGCACATTTTTCAGCACAAGTCAGACCACAAGCCTTTTTTTCTGCCCATTCACACAATCACCCATTCATATAACAATAACACGGTAATTAACATTTCAATGGAGGATTAGCTGCCAAGATATATGTGAAAACGCATATTGTCTCTATAAACACCTGAATAAAAACCTCTCACCACAGTGTTCACACCGATCTCATAAATATTCAATGTAGGAACCACTGAATGAGTAAAACAGAGTGTCACCTCACATTTCTTAAGCTTTAGAAATAAACCCACATACAATTTCTAAAAACTGTAATGAGCAGTGTGTAGCCAACACCTCTATTTATTCAGTTTATTTGGAAAGTCTAAGTTTAGAGCAGATTTAATCAGAATATACATTTATGACTTACTGTTCTGACACTGTTGTTGCTGAGTCTGTGCTGAACAAAAGCCTGTGTAACACTTTGGGAAAAATAATTTTAGATGGGTGTATAAGTCAAGCCATGTCAGACTACATCAGAGTGTGTGAAATACCCTCAGACTGCAGAGAGTTAACAGTTACATGTGTAAGTATTTGAATATTGCAGAAATCATGCATGACATATAGATCTAGCACCAGTCAGTATGGTTTGGGGGCATATTTGGGCCATTTCTTGACTGGCCAATTATACATCACAGAGGTGTTGGAGCCTGAGGTTGGTGCCTGATCTTCAGAGATACAGTGGTATCATACCCCACCAGCACAATGTTCAACCACATTGGCACATCAGAGACCATCACACAATGACTGGCACACCATACACGAACGCCTACCTGAACTCTGGGTGTGCATCCAGTATCTCTTATTCTCCATCTCAGGTCATGTAGAAGTGCTTATTTCTGGTCTTGGTTGACACACAATAATAATTATAGTATTGTGCAAATCTGATAAGCCATGCATCATAAAGCAATCTGATAAATAAATATTGCTTTTGTATCTCATGTCTTTGTGGGTGTTGCAGTTTTAATAGCCACTGTATTTCAAACATCTCTATTATATTATTTAGCTACTATGAAACACAAGTGT
>BRDA01031441.1:0-13706 GCA_036984385.1 Crenuchus spilurus | reverse complement strand
TGTTCTTTTGTTGTGGCCAATAAGACGATGTCATCTGCATATCTGAGATTGTTAATAGTCCTTCCACCAATCTTGAATCCTCCCATAAATCCCTAAAGTGCTTTTCTCATCACTTGTTCTCCTAAGATGTTGAATAAACATGGTGAGATGTTACATCCTTGACGTTCCTACTTCAGTGTGATATTTACTTCATGTCTACTAAACCTGAGACACAGGCGGACAAAGTCGCCTTTCTCGTTTCTAGACTAACAGGGAGGGCGGCGCGCTGGGCCACGGCCATGTGGCAGCAAATATCCAGCACCACCTATCAAGATATTTCATTCAGGAATTTAAATCCGTCTTCGACCATCCTGATCAGGACAGAGACAGTGGTGAGAGACTGACCAAGCTCCGTCAGGGCAAGCGCTCGATCTGTGATTATGCTATAGAATTCCACACCATAGCAGCCGCTAGCGGCTGGGACACTAAAGCCCTCTTAGTCATGTTCCGCCTCGGTTTAAACGAGGAAGTTCGAGCTGAGCTGGCCTGCCGAGACGACGCTCTCACATTAGACCAGCTTATTAATCTCAGTATCCGTATTGACCACCTTGTTCAGGAACGTAAACCCCGGAGCCGTCCCTCAACCTCCAACCTCACACCAACACCACCACTCCCCCCACGGGAGCCTCTCGAACCCATGCAGTGTGACTTCTCCCGACTGTCAGCCAAGGAGAGGCTGCGGCGCCATCAAAGGGGCCTCTGCATGTACTGTGGTCAGCCCGGTCACCTAGTACAGTCATGTCCTCACCGGCCTACCCGAACCATTGTGACGACCCAAGGAAAGCACATGAATCCCCATCCATGTGCTAAAGCGGTGAGTCTCCCCTCTATCAGCCTCTTCTCTCACTCAGTCACTGTTCCAGTGCGTCTGCACTGCCCTGATGATGTCATCTCTCTCCTAGCCCTGATTGAATCCAGAGCCGAGGGGACCTTCATCAGCAGCCGTCTCGTCCACGAACACCGTATACCCAGCAAGGCCTTACCCCGACGCTCAAGATCACAGCTCTAGACGGAGACCCCCTAGGCTCGGGCGAAATCACCTCACACACAGAACCCCTACAACTCTCCATCAGTCCCCAGCATTCAAATCGTCAGAACTTTCTAATTCTAGACTCTACCTCTTTTCCTCTCATACTGGGCCCGTGGTTAGAAAGGCACGACCCGGTTATATCCTGGAAGAGTCGCCAGATCCTCAGCTGGTCCCCATACTGCCAAGAACACTGCCTTCCCCGTAAGCCTGTACACCTCTCCTCCACCTCCGTGGAGAGCCCCTTGATCCACGCTGACATTCATATTCCTCCTGAGTACCAGGACTTCATGGACGTTTTTAGAAAACCGCCCGTGGCTTCTTTACCCCCTCATAGACCCACAGACTGTGCCATAGAACTTATTGAACCGTGTACGCTCCCACGAGCCAAAGCATATCCCCTTAGCAGAGAGGAGGAGGCAGCCATGAACACATACATCACCGAGGCCTTAGAACAGGGCATAATCCGCCCCTCCACTTCACCAGCCGCCTCAGGGTTCTTTTTTGTTAAAAAGGACGGCGGCCTTCGACCCTGTATAGATTATCGAGGCCTTAACTCTATCTGTAAAAAATATGCTTACCCTCTGCCCCTGGTCCCTTCCTCTCTAGAAGTCCTGCGCGACGCAACCATATTCACAAAATTAGACCTCAGGAGCGCATACAATCTCATCCGGATCCGTCGAGGTGACGAGTGGAAGACAGCTTTCATCACCACGAGGGGGCACTATGAATACTTAATTATGCCTTTCGGCCTTAGTATAAGCCCCTCTGTCTTCGAATTGTTCATCAATGACACCCTGAGGGACATGATCAGTCAGTGGGTCCTCGCGTACATGGATGACCTGCTCCTTTTTTCCCAGGACAGGGAGTCACACATCAAACATGTACGACTGGTACTCCAGCGGCTCCTTGAGCACCACCTGTATGTCAAGGCAGAGAAGTGCACCTTCCACGTGCCCCAAATAGCCTACCTGGGTTACATCATTAGCGCTGACGGCATAGTGATGGATAACCGCAAGGTCCAAGTAATCGAACACTGGCCTCGCCCCACTACAGTCAAACATTTGCAAAAATTCTTAGGTTTTTGTAATTTTTACCGTCGTTTTATATCCGGATACAGCACTAAGTCGGCACCCCTCACTTCTCTGCTCAAAGGTAAACCAAAGAAACTCTCCTCAGCAGAACGGAATTATTCCGTCGGTGGCAGGGAACTATTAGCTATAAAGCTGGCCTTTGAGGAGTGGAGACACTGGCTAGAGGGAGCCAAGTACCCGGTCACCGTTCACACCGACCACAGGAATCTTGAGTATTTAAAAACCGCTAAAAGGTTAAATCCGCGCCAGGCCCGCTGGTCCCTTTTTTTCTCTCAATTCAACTTCACACTCTCTTTCAGACCCGGTTCCCAGAACGGACGCACAGACACCCTTTCATGCCTTGACGTTGGGATGCTACCCATTTACTAGACATTTCTGAAACAACACAGCATAAACACACACACAAAATATTTTTTTCTGTAGTTTATGGTTATATAGATATCAGAGTCATAATTAGAAAACATGGTGTTTCTATTTGGGCCCAACAGGACATCACATTGTGTGATGTGACTCTGATGGTTTATGTATTTCTTCCTATGATGTAGTAGTGTTTCAGTAACTGAAGCGTGATGATGACCTACCCTTAGATGCTATTAATTTAAGCACTTCAGTACAAAACTAATGACATTCTAATGTTGGCAGATGACTACAGCGCTTCAGAAAAAGGACTGATAAACACAAATGAACCATCCTGAACATGGCAAGGAAGATAAAGAACAACAAAATAGATACAGACACTATGACCTAAAGACATTTCATGTTTTGTCTGGTCAACGTCATTTCATTTGTTACTCTACATCTATTCCTGTATTTCAAGCCTGTAACACGTACCAGATGTAGATGGTTCTATATAACATCAAAAAGGTTTCCTCTATTATTATAAGCTTGACATTTTTACTACAGCAGAACCCTTTGGGGCCTATATAACCATTTTCAACAAGGTTCTAGAACCGTATACAACATATTCATCAGGAATTTGAAGAAGCCTTTCACTATGCAAAGAACCTTTATCTACACAAAGGGATTTTTGAGTGTTCCTAGTTCTGAACCATTTCTTTTTATTAAAGAACCATTGTTGAACCTTTTTTTAAGAGTGTAGAACCGGGAAAATGCAAAGAGAACATTCCAAAGTCTCCCAACAAACACACACAGAAATGATATACTGTACCTACCAAACATTTGTTAGTGCACACTGGTCTAATGTTCTTTACATGTGCCAAACATCCCTCCAAAGACATCAGGATATGTGGCAACCACGAGTCTTGACTTTCAGTGTTGGGAAATGTAGATTTCATCTATTTGTGTAACAAAACTAACATGCACTGCTAAATAATTTATTTCACGCCTTATTATTTGTTCAGTGTTTTATTAAGTGTTTATCATAAATACAGCATAAAATAAGAAAATAGAACATTTTTAAACATTCAAAGTCTACTAAGAACTTGTCATTATGTATGAACATCTGAAGATGTAATCTCCATCAGATGAAACAGTGTTACACATCAAGCAATGACAAATATATTTGGTCATTTGTTAAAGTCAAAAAGCATTTGGCATTGTGCTCTGAGTACGTGTTGCCTTGGAACAACTGTGTGACCTACCCAAGTCATATGCGTGTGGTTAATGGAGGAGGTGATGCCTTTACTGGTGCCTCTATCATGTGAAAGACAAACTGTGTTGGCTTACTTTTACATTCAGACAAACAAAGTTAAGAACAGATTTTTCTATTCACATCTGTTTGGTGAAAGAGCAGCCAACTCTGTACTAAATGTTTCAGCTGATGTTTCTGCTGTCACATAAGAAGGAAGTGGTTTTGTTCTAATCTTTTCACAGGAAATGACAAGGGCATCATGTCAAAGAGACGCACATTATGACAAAATGAGTGATGAATTTTCCATTTGAATGACAGATAAGCAGGATAAATGAAGCATCATATCCTATTTATTTGACTTAAGTCTTTATAAGGGTGGTCATTATCCAAAGAAAATCTACTATGTGCATTTTGGGGCTGTTTAGTTTTCTACATTTCTACATAATTTGAGCTGATGTCTTTATTTTGTGCAAATTTCATGATTATTATGAAATGATAAATGCTCCAAAATTGCTTTGAATAAAATATCATTTTATTAAAACTGAAGGTAAAGAATGTTTTCACCCTCTACTGTAAAGTTAGCATTTTGGAGATATTTATTAACAATATGTGAATGAATGAATGTTACACTTATAAAGCACCTTTCTAGATACCCAAGGATGCTTTACAATCAACACACTCACTCAACCACACACTTGGGCAAGAAGCAGCAGCCAGTCGCACACAGAGTACTCTCAACAGGAAGCGACCATCCACCTGGAGGACTGCATCAAGCACTTGGGGCATCACCCAGGACAGAGTGTCAACCATATCTGGGCATACATGCATATTCATACACACACATCAGGGTCATTTTAGAGTAGCCAATTCACCTGATCTCCATGTTTTTGGACTGTGGGAGGAAACCAGAGACCCTGGAGGAAACCCACGCAGACACAAGGAGAACATGGAAACTCCGCTCAGATGTGAACTTGAACCCAAGACCTCAGTGCTGAGGGGCGAATGTGCTAACCACTAAGCCACCATGCCACCCCATGTATATAGGTTGGATATAAAACAGTATAAATTTAATAGAATGGGTTTCCATGATTGAATGCTGGACTCTGGACACTGAATCCAGCAATCCGAGTTCAAAAATCTTGGAGGGACCTTCACAGTCTTTTTTTTCTAGGGGCAGCTGTGGCCTGGTGCTTAGGGATCTGGCCTTGTGACCAGAAGATTTTCAGTTCAAACCTCCGACAGGACATGACTGACATGCCCTTGAGCAAAGCACCTAACCCCCAACTGCTCCCCAGGCGCCATGGACAAGGCTGCCCACCAAGTTGGGCACATGTTCTCACAGTCTAGTGTGTTCACTAGTGTATGTGTGTGTTTCACTGTACAGATGGGTTAAATGCAGAGGTCAGAGGTCAAATTCCATTGTGTAAATCGCAGTGGTAAAAAGTTGAATAAAAATCTCATTCTTTATATTTTATCCTTTTTGCTCTGCCTTTCTTTGTGATGTAAATAAGTAAGTAAAGTCAGTAAGAATTATTTATATAGCACTTTTCACATATATGAATCACAACATGCTCTCCAATGACATTGTAAAAGATAAAACACATATCTACATAATAAAATACACATTCAGGCATTTGAAGATGTGACTGATTTTGAGGCTGCATCATGCCCGCATATTCTGTTATTCCTTCTCAGCTATGTATAACTGAAAGAAAATATAATGGCCACTGTTCACAATTAATGTTTTTTTTTATGGAAATTGTGGGCTGATGACATTTTTGTACATATCTTATATTGTCAACACAGATGTTAATATAGTAAAATAGTATTTATAAAATGTAAAGATTAAGACCACAGTTACATTGCATGATGGAAATAGTAACAATACAATAAAAAGTCACATTTATATAGTGCCTTTCACACTTTACAATTACATGACAGAAAATATTTTATGTTCAAGGCTAGAGTAGAATAGACATGAAGAAATATTTCCAGAGTTCCAAAGTTTTGGAGCAGCAGTGAACTATCTGCCACACATGGTTGTGAGTCATGTTCATAGGACAGCAAGAAGCCCAAAGCTGGAGGATCTAAGAGCATGAGATGCATGAATGAATGAGCTCAGTGTAGGAGAACGATCCTAAAGCACTTTGAAAGTTAGAGGAACTGTAAAATTAATATAGGAGATACTTGGTAGCTATGAAGCTGCTGAAAGACAGGTATAATATCTGCAGTGTGTTTGGTAGATGTAAGGACTTGGATATACTGCATATGGTTGAGCACTTATCAGGGAGACCTTAAGAATGACAGATATAGTAAGAAATGCACAAAATGGCATGCAGTATAATGCAGGTGACAAAATATAATGACTTACTGTGGGACTCAATGGTGAGTGATGTTTCAAAAAGACCAAGGTTTATGGTGACTTGAGCTGACCTAAAAGAAAGACTGTCAACAGCAAGGTCTGAGAAACGGAAAATTAGCATTTTAGGCCAAACTATTTAAATATTTAGTTTAATTGCATGAAGTTTCAAGTAGTTATTATGCAACCCGAGTTGCTGATCTATGATATATGAAGTTAATTACTGGGCAAAAACAGTGGGAAAAGCAGTACTGCATGAATGAACTGACCACAGGGTGAAATATATTAAATAAAAAGTAAAATGCAATAGATGATTTTTGCATATATACCAATATAAATTGTTATCTGCTAGTAAGATGTGACTGTACCCAATTATAAGCTAAACCTGTAATACCAAGAGGGGACAGTTTGGAAAGTAGTAATGATTTGCAGTGTCAGAAGCAGCTTTGAGATCCAAAACAAGTATACTGAGGAAACCAGCAACAGATCATTTTCCTTTCTGAAGAAAGCATATGCAGTATTGTGCAGAGTGCAAAGCCAGGTTAAAGAGTTCATTTTGACAAAAAAAACTTACTACATCTCTTTCAGTTTCTTTGGCTATACATCAGATAAAATATGGTTCTGTAATTATCCATTGAGGAAAGACATAACCAGGATTTAAGAATGGTCATGACTACTGGTCTTTGTGAATCTTTTTGTTTCCTGTGGGACTGTTTTTGTTGCAGCACTATTTTGATCCTTAAGCAGAGACCTGAGAAAAAATAACAGCTAATGATCATATTCATGCCATCAAAATAATAAAACATTTGTGAAAGGAAACATTGTTATTTAATTACAGTAACTGAATGCAGCACCTGATCCACATTCTTGTTGTCCCCATCACTTTATAAAGCAGTTACATCTGTGCCTACCTTAGGTACTTCACAAGGCAGGATTTCTTGGTTATATGAAAAACGTAGTACAAAAATGCATGTTTCTTAGGGGAAGAGTTAGGATCAATTCAATTTACTATTGAACAATCCACAACTTTTAGGTTAAAAGTGATGTTTTATACAATTCTGGAGAAAAACTGATGATAATGGAACTCAGATGCAAAATAAACACACTCCTCCATTCAGTGCTCCTTCAAAAGCTCTACGCTCTCAAGTCATTTTTAGGTTAATGATACTGGGCTTGCAGACCAAAAGAAATATAGACACAACATCATGGTAAGTAATTAGCTTTGGTAAGGTTAGTGTTAGCTAGCTTGTGGGTTAGAAGACTGCTAAACAACCATATTCACAAACAGGACAAAACAATACACAGCAATTTCTGTGAAACTGCAAAGTGAACATCTTCATCCCTTTTCATAGCTTTCAAAAGTCTCTTCATCATCAAAACTTCTCACCAATGTTTACACAGGTCTTCACCCTTGTCCCTCCCTTCCCACTGTCCTGTGCATGAGCACCAATGCTCCCTGTTGTTGATCGGCTGGAATAGTATTTTTTCTCAGTCCGAGCCACTTTGTATTTTTTCCCATTTACAGATTCAGGGCTGAGTATGAATGCTGAACTTCTTTCCAGCCTGAACACATAATGAGGAGCTAGCAAACCACGACCAAACATTTGCTGAATTTTACAAAAAGAGCATCGCACTTGATTCACATACAGTGCCTTTAAGTCCTTTATTGAGAAATCCTGCTTTGTAAAATATTGCCACCCCACCACATCCTTTGATGTTGATGTGATTGTTGATGTGATTTCAATTATTAGGAGTTTTACACTGATGAAGAACTGAGCACACACAGCTTGCACAATCTTCACTATGCCTTCCTTCTGCAGTTTAAATATCTGCTGACAAGTAAATGCTTACAAGAAATAATTTTCATCGTATGCATCAGCCATTGATTTATGGGAGCGCTATTAAATGTATTTTGTTAAAGATAATGGAGGCTCTTTTTACACAGCAACTTGAGAGATTATGCAATATTGCAACACAGAAAAGAGACAGTACTCTAAAAGTACAGTGAAGAGACCTGTGATGATTTTTCAAATAGTACACTGCACAAAATGTGTCATAGATGGCTGCTGGCTGATGCTTGTGAGTTAAGTGGTTATGGTGATGAAGCACTATGTCTGAACATTGGTTTGTCACTGAAGACGTGTCTGTCTTGTGGGGGGAAAACACCCTGGCTTGCAATTACAAAGTGACTCATTCTGTAAAAAAATGGCCATAAGATGACAATAGTGTATAATTTGGGAAGTGCTTTAGTCAGGTACTGGACAATATTATATCAGCTAGCAATGCAGGCTCAGGTTAGTATATTTTCTCTATGAGTATTAAACTATTAAATGCTACATTAAGTTTCCCTCATTTTCTCATTTATCCACAAATAAATCAACCATATTTTTTCATATCTGACATATTTCAAGCCCACAGATACAGGAAATAGGTTTCATTGGTTTCCTTCTCCAGTACTGCTCTCTGAACTGTCATTTGTCAAATTCAGTGACTAGTTCATTACTAAAAAATAGATTCAAAACAATGCTGTCATACTCCATATTATGGGTGGGCAATGTAACATCATTAATACCATGAATGACTTTACAACCTGAGTATATCATGTGTTTATGCACTTCTAGAAAAACAACTGCATATTTCATAAGCAAGACAAAAATTAGTCCACTTATCCAGAGTCTGTAAACAACCACCAGTGTACAGTAACTGTATAGTATAGTAACTGTACAGGTAGATTATTAGATGTCAGTCTGCTATGACATATTCTAGCTCATTCATAGGTTTGTCCCATTTGTTTTCTTTTTTGCTTCTTTAGTTCAGAACTGGTCCTGTAAGGCTAGTTGCTAACAAATGCTAGAACACAATAGTCACCTAAAATAGTTCAGTTGCAGTTGTGGCTTCAGACAGCAGCAGGGGACTGATCTTAGATCAGATTGCTCCATACTCATGATGATCACCATCACCAAAACTGATTCAAGGTCAGCACTTCCTACTTCAAGTCACTGCCATTATTTTTAATGGTCACAGTAAGTCATACTGTGCAAAATCTGTTAATAGAGATCTGGAAGCAGTTTGAATGAACTGAGAGAAGATTTGGTGATGTGTTTTGATTGGAACGACTGGGGGCTTCTGAGTTCTAGTGTTTGTTAGCAATGTTAGCCGTGAACGTAAAGTTCTAAACCTTAAAAGCAAAATTTGTTCTCCAAATTTGACAGCATCTGAGGAATGTGAAATTTGAATAAATTGTGTCAATGTGATTTTTTTGAGGGAGCCATCCCATTATATAGACTATTTTTGCTTTAGTTTAAATTTTTTTTAATTGTATTTAATTTAATTTAATATTTAAGTTTGTAGGACTGCTTTGCGGCTAAGAAATCTAAAGTAAATATACTAATGCGTAGTGTGAAATATCACAATATTTGTGAACACTTGCAGTCTCAAATGAGATCAACACGTGGTGAGGTTCTGTGATGTTTAGAGACGGAAGGGTGAAGAAATTAGAGTTCTGTGGGTTAACAGTTTAGTTCCGTTTTTAGGCATTTAGCAAAACATCAGTAACTACCCAGCAGGCACATAGCTCTGTCACAACTTTGTATTAACGGTGCAAAAATGTGTGTCCAAAAATCCATGTGTGTGGACTTTGCCCTTTGGAGGGGGGGTGGGGGGTTTGGTTCAGTAAGGAATGGGGTGGCAGAAACTTTTTTGGTGCCCCCATGGACACTTGGGGCCCAACACACAGTGCCTGATATGTATAGTGCTGGCTCTGTCTGTTGTTAGTAACCAGTAACCGCTAAATCTTCCTAAGCCATTCACAGAAGTATCCAAGGTCATTTTACTAGTGCATACTGCAAAACAAAGGACCAAAACCATTAATGTAAGCAGAGAAAAAAATGAAAAAAGGCTTTTAATGGCTTCCGTTTACTGTTAAGCAGAAACCCACAATCACTGGATCTTTTGGTACTTTCCAGAGTCGTTTCTGGAAGAGCAGTAATGCTGGACACTACTGAGAATAAAGTTTCATTAATTATGCAGAAGATACCAAAACTCAAAAGCTTAAGGATCTGCATACTTTAAAGTAATTGGTTAGACAGCACAACATATACAGTAACATGCTAGACCTCATCTACGCTAGGAAACAAACAGGCCCATACAACACTGTGCAATAGTCTTTAGTCTGCTGAAAGGAAATTAACCGTTAGAATTGAGACACAGACACAGCTCTTTCATTAGTAATCAGACAGGAGCATCACCACTTCCTCATGAGACTCAAAACAGTAATAAAACAAAAAAAGTTACCAACAACAAATCAGCAATTTGTTGAATGAATATCAGTTTACTCAAAATGTAAATTAAATTGTACAATAATTTGAGATACTGGATTTCATGAACATTACAAAGGCTTGAAATTGTGTTATGATTACTGTGACATTTAGGACTTTTCTTTTCTGAATTAAATTATGAACAAAAATGAACCCTTTTGTGATATAAAAATTTTTGATGTATGACTGTACATAGGGCTGGCAGTCCTAATATTCAGCAAAATATTTTGTTTGTGGTAGCCAGGAATTAAAAAAGCTGATGAAATGGATTAAGCAGCAGCAGGGGAGCAGCCATGGCCTAGTGTTGAAGATCTGGTCTTATGACTGGAAGGCTGCTGGTTTGATCCCCAGACAGGACATGACTGAAGTGCTCTTGAGCAAGGCACCTAACCCCCTAACTGTTCCCCAGGTGCCAGTGATAGGGGCTGCCCACTGCCTCAGGGATAAATTCTCACAGCCTAGTGTGTTCACTAGTGTGTGTTTCACTGCACGAATGGGTTAAATGTAGAGGTCAAATTCTGTTGTGTGAAAATCACATTGGCAAAAAGGTGAATCTTAATTTGGTGATGCACTGATAAAGAAGGGAAAGATGGGGCTGGTCAGAGTATTCATATGGTTTGCCACTCTGAACTTATGACCCCAGTAATAACATTTTCTCAGTAATTACATTTACCCCTTTTTTAAATTTCCCCAAGTTGATAGGCCATGAATCCAAATGTTGCATCTGTAGTTTAGAACTGGGGGGGGGGTTACACAAAGCAGAACTTTTAACAGGAATGTCCTGCTGCTGTTATCTTAGTTCACAGGTTTGACTTTGAGTTTAATGTAAGACTCAGGACCATCAAAACCAGCACAACATGAACAGCTTCTTCCCCAGAGCTGTAGCACTCTTCAACAACAGTGGACACGTCACTCTAGTTCATAAATTAATCTAACACTGAACTTGCAAATTTCACTGAACTGAAACTTGGTTCTATCACAATACTGTGACATGTGGCTCATTTACACTATGCTTACTTACATAGCTGTACATATATCACAGCTGTTCATATCATCTGTACTTTCTGTTTCTCTTTATTATATTGCGCATTGCAAAGCAATGCGCAATATACTGTTATTCGTTTTTCATATATTATTCTTCTTCTTCTTCTTCTTCCGCCGGATTTTTGACGCGCTTCTTGTCCCGCAGTTTTCGAGATTTCGACACCGTTCCAACTCCAGATTGATAGGTCCGATTGTGTGATCTGGGCTCGTATACAGAATTTTGATCGGATGTGCGGTTTTCCTAAAATCTTCCTTAATCTGGGAATTTTTTCTCATAGAGAATGAATGGGGAGCAAAAATGCATGCTCATCTACTATACTTCTGTTTGACCGATTCGCACCATTTCGGATACACTATATCAGGGCAGGCCCCCGAGCAGAAATGAACTGTTGTTTTGACCCGCACTCGTTTATTTGTCGTTTTATTGCCATCCCTTTTTCGTCCCATTGACTTCCACTCATTTTCACCCATATCAAATTCCAGGCTTCCTTTTGCCAAACAACAACCAAAATTGATATACTACATCATGGCAGGTAACACAGCTCTAGTCCAGAGCCATACTGACCCACACTCCTTTTTTTGTCATCTTTTCTTCCCTCATTCCTCCCATTGACTTCCATTCATTTTCACATACACTCAAGCCACAGAGTTTTTGTGTCCCAACAGCCACCAACATTCATGTACTCCATCAGGACAGATAACAGAGCTCTAGTGCAGGGCCATACTGACCTGCACTTCTCTTTTTGCCATCTTTTCATCCCTCGTTCTTCTCATTAATTTTCACATAGAGACATGGCAACCGCCTTAGGTACCATAGCAACGGCCTTGGGTGACATAGCAACGGCCTTGGGACCCATAGCAACGGCCCTGGGTGCCATAGCAACCGCCTTGTGGCCCATAGCAACGGCCTTGGGTGCCATAGCAACGGCCTTGGGTGCCATATCAATGGCCTTGGGTGCCATAGCAACGGCCTTGTGGCCCATAGCAACGGCCTTGGGTGCCATAGCAACGGCCTTGGGTGCCATAGCAACGGCCTTGTTGCCCATAGCAATGGCCTTGTTGCCCATAGCAACGGCCTTGGGTGCCATAGCAACGGCCTTGGGTGCCATAACAACGGCCTTGGGTACCATAGTAACCGCCTTGTGGCCCATAGCAACGGCCTTGGGTGCCATAGCAACGGCCTTGGGTGCCATAGCAACGGCCTTGTGGCCCATAGCAAGGGACTTGGGTGCCATAGCAACCGCCTTGGGTGCCATAGCAACCACCACAGATACCACAACATCACCTTACAAACCAACTGGGATACCTTAGCTTGTGGGCCATTTTAGCAATGCGCAATATCCAGTGTTTCCTTCAGGAAATGCACTTTTCTAGTTACTCTTATTACTTAATCTTAGTAATTTCTAAATTGATTATTCTCTATTCTACTTTCTGTTTATTGTGCTTGTTACATGTCATTCTTGGGTCGCTCTCATCAAGTCATATGTATAACATACTTGGTGAAATAAAGAGATTCTGACTCTGATATACAGTATTTTCATTATATTTGCTTTGTATCTTGCACAGCTAAGTTGCATATGGCGAAAATGGAACAGTATCACACTGATATAAACCTTTCAGTGTCAGGCCCAGAAGATAACATTCACATTCTACCGGATTTCTGTACAAGTTTCTAAGAGAACACTGTTTGTAGAAAGTCTACTCAACATACAAAGTATGAGCAAAATTTTATACTTTATATAAGCAACCTGCAAATCTCTGTTACAAGTGGACAAATCAGCTGAAATTGTAATGAGTGTAAATGTTTTATCATACCTCATAAACGGGAGAGTCAAGAGCTAGTTGTAAAAGTCTTGTAAACTTGGTAAATATAATTAAGTCAGTGCAGATCCAAGTTGTTTAGGCCAAATACAAAAAATGTGAATGTGGAAAATGAATTTTTCACCACTAAGTAGCACAACAAACAGCAGCACTGAAACTTTTCTTTTCAATATATCTATTCTAAACTGAAGTTCAGAATCTTGGTGTAACGCTATAGATTCTAATGTAACTTTTAAAACACATATTCATTTTTTTATCACTTAAGGAATATAGCAGGAGTTCTGTCCATGCTTTTGTATTTTCTCGACTTGACTACTGTAATGTTTTGCTCATAGGACTTCCTACCAGTATAACAAACTACATCTTGTGCAAAATGCAGCTGCAAGAATATAAACACAAACTAGAAAACATCATG
>BRDA01031437.1:6489-22126 GCA_036984385.1 Crenuchus spilurus | reverse complement strand
AGAGAGAGAGAGAGAGAGAGAGAAAATGTGAGAGAGGGAGAGATACCAGGGCTTTGTGTATGGGTAGGTAGGTCTGAGACATTCACACTGACCTCAGCTGGAGGCACTCCCTCTGGAGGACGGCAGTGCAGGACTATCATGCCTTTGATCGGGACCTCTTTACCCTGTGGCTCCTGCTCAAAGTTCTTCCTCAGGTCTGAGACGCAAACAGAGTCATATGGTCACTATGATTTACAGGTGAATAAAATGTAGCTCATTTGCGGTTGCAGAGTTTATCTTCTAGACCTCCATCAATGGTCAGTTTCTGGTCAATGGTCAGTTGTTCATAGTTTGGGGTGATGGACCACTATTGTTCCAGCAGTAACACTGAGCACAACTGTATAGGCTATATAAGCTGTAGCCTCAGGCCTCACTACCAGTTCTCTAGAATAGAAAGCCAGGTGGGGCACAATAAATTCTGTGGGCAGCATCCCACTCATCAGTGAAACTACACACAAACCTACTTGCCCAATTAATTCAACCACAAGTGTATCTCATTAATGAAATTATAAAACACATAATCCACTGATACCATGAACAATATTCACATAAACTCCTGTATTCAAATCTTTCATTTTTTATTGGCTGCTCCCAGCATGGGGCCAGTGTAAGTGTGTCCCGCAACTCATTACTGAAAGTTTGTGCACAGTGTTTTCTACTGCTTACTTGCTTAAACGGAGGCTGAACGGCCGGCCCCATACTCACTAACTAAACGAAGACTGCTGAAAGTACTGACCTTACGCACATACAGGAATATTTTTTTATGTTTTGGGAACTACTGCCATTTTCATAAGTCAAATAACCAACAATATTAGAAAATAATATTTAAATAAAATAATTTTAAACAAAATTATTGGTTGTCACACATTGCTCCACAGCAACATCTGGTAGGGCCATGACTCACCTGCTCCTAATGTAGAGACGTTCTTGCTCACTACCATGTCAGTGTTACTGCAGGACTGGTAATGGTGCACCAACCAAATAATATCTGGATAACAGTGAACACCTGGCCCTAAACTCAAATAAACACCTTTGATAAGGTTCTAGTATTCAAGAGTCCTTTAACAGTCCATTTAAACTCCTGTGGCCTTCTAGCCCTGGAAGCACAGACCCCAGGCATAAATCTAGCTCTAACATAAGGCTAGTTAAGCTGCCCCTGGAGCTCAGCTTCTAATTAGCCCCAAGTGTGAGGCATTAAGATGGACTTTCAGGGCCATCTGTTGCTGCCATAGTCCCTGCCTCAAAGTTTTGCTCTCCATAGAGGATGTTTTTAACTCATTTTGTACAAAGCATGCAATTTAACCTATGCAACTGTAGACAGTAAATATGCCAGTGTTAAATCAACACTATTAGAGTTAAATTAACACTGAGGGTGTCAAAATGTAACACTCTCAGTGTTAATTGAACACTAATAGTGTTGATTTAACACTGGCATATTTACTGTGTATAGGGTGGAGTCAACAAGTCAATACTTTACTTACATGCAATGCGGACAGTGGCCTTGCGGCTCTTGGAGGTGCCCAAGTGGCTCCAGGCCACACACAGGCACCAGTAGTCTTCCGGACCATGGAAATCCTCAACCTGCTGCCGAGACACATTGATCATCACCTCGCGGATCTTCAGACCTGCAATGAGCAAGAGAGGAAAAGCTTTTAAGCTGACTCTTATATTCACATTACAAGACTTGATTATTTTGTTTTAATTATTCAATTATGGTTCCCATTGCTGGTCATTGATATGCTGGGAAAACACATGGCATTTGCCACAAATAGGTAAGATGAATCCTTGTATGGAGGCACCATGGACAATCGTTCATTTTGAGCACCATTCAGGTCCAGCCAGACGGTTTAGGAGCAGATTCCCATTTATGCCTCATATGCATTGACCAGCCAGTGGTGGTGGAGGTGATGGAACCTGAGGTGTCCCTTATCTAGAGAGGTTCCCTGGTGATATATTCCAATAGGACAATACTTCACTGCATGTGGCACAGTCTGGGGTTAAATGGGTGCCTGATTTGTTGCGCAAATCTGAGCTATGGCACACCATGGCATGACATTATACAAGCATACATGCAGAGTCTCGTCCTCCATGTAAATGCAGAACACACCAAATACTGATTAATACACATTCTACAAGCCTGACGGAGCTGAATCTCTAATGCTATGTGCCATGTATCATAAGCAATCTGACATTCAGGTGTCATGGGCAATTTAATGTCTACAAATGGAAGCGATGATAAACAATAAACACTTTTGAACCCCTCATTTTCCTGGAAGAGGGCAGCACATTTTGGAATAAGTCGTGTCTGTCCACACACAAACAAACCACTTCACATCAAAAGCCTCTGAACAACACACCACAAGACAGCGTTCAGCACAAAGGGTTGTTTTAAAAAAGATCTGTGAACAAAGCCTTAGCAAATACAGCATTAAAGCAGTGGTTCAATCAAAAATCATATTTACTCAATTTTCCTCTTATCCCAGATGTAACTGATCAGCCAAGGCATGTTGAGTCAAAATGTTGTTTCTTTAGTATAATAGAGCATCTCCAAAAAATATTATATTAAAGTGTGTTTAAGTGATAAAGTGTGTTTGTGTTCATAATTCAATTAAAAAAGATACATTTTAAATTCCATACAGTCAATAAGTCTTTTTTGTTTTTATGTTGATGCTGTTTGAATAGTAATTAACTCAAACTCCAAATGAAACACTCTAATAAATTGAGGTCCATATTTGATTAATCCCAGCGTATAGAGTAAATAGGCCAGTGTTAAATCAACACTATTATAGTTAAATTAACACTGAGAGTTTTACATTTTGACACCCTCAGTGTTAATTTAACTCTAACAGTGTTGATTTAACACTGGCAGATTTACTGTGTACACAATGACATTGTGACAATGTTCTGTCAATGTTGTCTATGTTCTTGCAGGACTGATACAATGTTGTGAGAGGACTGAACTTCTGACCTTCTAGTCAAATACCTTTGAGTGCAAGCACATTGGCCAATGTTTGTGCACTTTCACTTTCACTTAGAGACCTAATCATACTGTATCAAAAACCACATCCACTAGTCTGTGTAACCTTAATTAAAATATGGATGGAAGGTGGCAGTTGGCAGAAGTTTTGTTTACGTGTTTTGACAAAACTGGACTTTTTGGTTCTAGTGTTGGTTAGCAGTGCTAACCTTGCAGCTCCAGTTTTTTTTTCAGTCCAGAAATAAATGTAATAAACAAATTTAAAAAATGATTTCTGGGGCCTCGAGTGGCTCAGCAGGCTAAGACGCTGACACTATAATCAGAGGATCGCGAGTTCGAATCCTGGTCATGCTGTTAGCCGGGGCCCAAGAGAGCAAAATTGGCATAGACCTCTCTGGGCGGGTAGATGGCGCTCTCACTATCACTCACACATTGAAATGCCCGCTGGCTCAGGCATCTACTGATTGGTCCATTTGTAGCTGGGATTCCTGTGCTTTCCTCCGAGCGCGTTGGCTCCCCGGTGACGGTGTATCAGTGCTAGTTTGAAGGAGGTGGTGACTGCATCACACGCAGCGGAGGAGGCTTATGCATGTCTTCACCCTCCTAGAGTCAGGGACAGTGCAGAGTACTGGGGAGAGGCCTAACAGAGGGGATGGGCTAATTGGCTACTACTACATTGGGAATGGGATAAAAATGGGCAAAAATTTTGAAATAATAAAAAAACGAATTCTGGATGAATCATCTCTTCAGCAGAACGCTGTGATGAACATCTGACCAGATATTAGACTCAATGTGAGGAAGGAATGTAATATGCTGAAGTCGCAGCATCTGATAGAGTGATTGCTTTAAGTGCTGGCTTTATTTTGCATTTGTTGACAGTTACACTTGTTTCTGAAATAATTCTTTGTATGTTTTTGACCAGCGTGTGTGAATGAGTGGATTTTAATTATGGCCCATATTATGTAGGCTGTCAGTTATTTCTGGCTTGTTTATTGTTCTTGGGAGTACTGGGTGCACTTTGAAGACGACGCTAACCTCGCTGGGGAGTTCAGAAGCGATTTCTGCCCTAGTTGTATTGCTGTTTCATAAATCTAGGATTACATGCACATGCTTGTGTGCTCACATGAGACCAAACAGACTTGTGTGGCCATAAATGTTCCAGGATCTATAAGCAGTGGTGATGTAATGGATCATAGTTGATCTGTACGACTACCCCTGGTTTGGCCCGGAATGTCAGAGATGCCACATGTCAGGGTTTGCTGTACGGTACATATAAATACGTTTCTAATGTGACTGATGTCCAAAAGGGCATGACAGTAGGGTACCGGGTGAAGGGTGGTAGTATCTCATAAACCACTAACTTTGTGGAATGTTCTAGAGCTGCTGTAGAAAAGGTGTACTGAGAATAGACTTCTGGTACATTGAGTGTCTCCCAACGGCAAAAAAGTGGTGACCCATGGGCCACTGATGCCAGAGAGGAATGATGACTCAGTCAAGTGGTGCAGAGCAATCAACACACCACAATGGACCAATTAACCTCTATAATGAACAGGGAAATGTCAGGGATCACATCTGAGTGAACATGCTACCTGGATAAACTGAAAAACTCGTGCTTTCTGAAAATGCTTTAGGACAAATGTTCCTTGCTTTAAGTGTTCTATTAGTTCTTTAAGTAATAAAAGGAAAACAAGAGTTAAATCTGTCACCATTTTTCCTTCTGAGAATTTTTCCACAACATCCAGACTGTAGCCTAGATCTGTCCATCTGTGACCTAGATCTATACTGGAACTGTCCAGACTGTGGCCTTGATATAGACTACAACTGTCCAGACTGTGGCCTATATATAGACTAAATTTATCCAGACTGTGACCTAGATTTAGTCTCAAACTGTCCAAATTGTGGCCTAGATCTGTCCATCTGTGGCCTAGATATAGACTCAAACTGTCCAGAGTGTGGTCTAGATCTGTCCATCTGTGGCCTAGATCTATACTACAACTGTCCAGACTGTGGCCTAGATATAGACTCAAACTGTACAGACTTTGGCCTAGATCTGTCCATTGGTGGCCTAGATCTATTCTAGAACTGTCCAGACTGTGGCCTAGATCTGTCCATCTGTGGCCTAGATATTGACTCAAACTGTCCAGACTGTGGCCTAAATATAGACTCAAACTGTCCAGACTGTGGCCTTGATCTGTCCATCTGTGGCCTAGATATTGACTCAAACTGTCCAGACGGTGGCCTAGATATAGACTCATACTGTCCAGACTATGGTCTACATCTACAATAGAACTGTTCAGACTTTGGCCCTGATCTATACTACAACTGTCCAGACTGTGGCCTAGATCTAGAATATTGCCATCCAGACTGTGGTCTAGACCTACAATAGATTTGTCCAGACTGTGGCCTATATCTAGACTAGAACTGTCCAGACTGTGGTCTAGATCTAAATTAGAACTGTCCAGATTGTGGCCTAGGTCTAGATTAGAACTGTATCGACTGTGGTCTAGATCTAAAATTGAGCTGTCCAGATTTGTGGCCTAGATCTGTCAAAACTGTGACCCAGGTCTACAGGCTCAGTTGAGAAGGCTTTTGAGAAGAACAAGTTCACTTGAGAGGACAGTTGAAGGTAAAAGAGGACGAGGACCGGCAACAAGATGGATGGATACAATCAGAGGAATCATGAGGAAATTAAGAAGCCTGACTTGATGACACTTAATAAGGGGCCCACATTTCAGTTCTTGTGTTAATAAATGAATAATAATTCTATAGGGGTTCATCCAACTGCTTTTCTGCTGGAAGGTTCAAACTCTTTTGTTCTTCTCCTTTATACACACCAGCACTGCAGAACACAAATGACTGGTTACATTCATAGGCCCAACTGACTGGTAAAAGCCCGTGTGCTATATTTATGGCTGTAATTAGTGTTTGCCAAGAGACTCTGTGCTGATGGACAAAACAAACAGCATTTCTCAGCCAGGGTTCCTAATGGGATGCTCCAGCTCCTGTATCAGGCATGCTGGCACTGTTTCTCAAGAGGGTGGCACTACTGTACACACTGATATTGGCAGAGAAATGCACTACAAATGTGTAGAAAAACATACATTCAAATATACACTCTGTAAATTGTATCAGCTCCACTGACCATATAGGTGCACTTTGTGGTTCTATAATTACAGAACCCTTTGTTACCCTGTTCATCAATGGTCAGGACCAAGTGAATCTTTCACAGCACAGCAGTGACACTGATGTGGTGGTGGTGTGTTAATGTGTGTAGTGGATCAGATATAGCAGAGCTGCTGATGTTTTCAAACACCTCAGCATCACTGCTGGTGTGAAAACTAGCCAACAGCATCCCGTGAGTATCAATGAAGGACTAGAGGAGCAACACAAACTGTGCAGCAACAGATGAGCTGCTGTCTCTGACTTTACATCTGGACCAACAAGGTAGGTGTGTCTAACAGAGTGGAGAGTCAGTGGACACAGTGTTTAACAGTAAGTGTTGAATAAGTGTTGATTTTCACTGATGTTTGAATCCCAAACAAATAAAACAAAAGTTTCTGTCCTGCTGAAGGGCGCAGAGTTGTAAGATAAAACTACATAATGTCTCTTCAGTGCTGTGCAGTACTGTGTAGAAAAAGCTGTCAAGAGACATTCTGGTGATGTATTTCCATTAGAACCAACTGCGCTAATTCAGCTGACTATTAAAGTTTACTGCTTGTTTGCAACATTAGCCTCAGCTCTCCAATTCAATACTCAAGAAGCGAAAGCTGAAAACATGTCTTCACCTTGTAGTCTGATCAACTACATCTTAAGTTAAGATTTGTTTTTTTTTGGCAGAACTACATTAATGCACAATAACATGGATGAAAAGAACTGGTTGGATATTGTGTTTTATAATTTAGAGCCTGTGAAATCATTTTACCTCATTTTATTAATATACTAATAGGCAGATGGAGGGAAACAGCATAAAAATTAGACTATGATGATGAAACAATGGGGAAAAACAATTAATGAAACTGTGAAGAGTTAAAATCACAGAAATATCTCTGAGCATCTATAATCCTTTAAATCTGAATTATTACCTTTCTGACTGTGCGGAGACAGAGAGAGAAAGCAGACAATGTCGTCTGAATCCACCCACTGAGTTTAATATAACCACTAAATATACCTTCTGAACATAGAAACTTAAATTACTGCACATTTAAAATGATTTCTGCTGTTTGCAGAAATGGAGGATGGACTTAAATACGAGCTGTAATTTATTTTCTTCTCCAAATACCACTGTAAATTTCAGGATTTTCCATCTATGTTTGCATGTACAGGTCTTTGGGTTTTCATCAGATGTGTTGGTAGGCCATTTAGCCCAATGTAACATATATGTAACATCACACATCTTTGAGAGTGTAATATATATGTAACATTACACATCTTTGACACTGTAACATATATGAAACATTACACATCTTTGACAGTGTAACATATATGTAACATTACACATCTTTGACAGTGTAACATATATGTAACATTACACATCTTTGACAGTGTAACGTATATATAACACTACAGATCTCTGACATTGTAACATATGTAACATTACATATCTTTTATAGTGTAATATATATGTAACATTACACATCTTTGACATTGTAAGATATATACATAACATTACAGATCTCTGACAATGTAACATATATGTAACATTACACATCTCTGACAATGTAACATATATGTAACATTACACATCTCTGACAATGTAACATACATGAAACATTACACATCTTTGACAGTGTAATATACATGTAACATTAAACATCTCTGACAGTGTAACATATATGTAACATTACTCATCTTTGACATTGTAACATATATACATAACATTACAGATCTCTGACAATGTAACATATATGTAATATTCCACATCTTTGACAATCTAACATATATGTAACATTACACATCTTTGACAGTGTAACGTATATATAACACTACAGATCTCTGACAATGTAACATATGTAACATTACAGATCTTTTACAGTGTAACATATATGTAACATTACACATCTTTGACATTGTAAGATATATACATAACATTACAGATCTCTGACAATGTAACATATATGTAACATTACACATCTCTGACAATGTAACATATATGTAACATTACACATCTCTGACAATGTAACATACATGAAACATTACACATCTTTGACAGTGTAATATACATGTAACATTAAACATCTCTGACAGTGTAACATATATGTAACATTACACATCTTTGACATTGTAACATATATACATAACATTACAGATCTCTGACAATGTAACATATATGTAATATTCCACATCTTTGACAATCTAACATATATGTAACATTACACATCTTTGACAGTGTAACGTATATATAACACTACAGATCTCTGACAATGTAACATATGTAACATTACAGATCTTTTACAGTGTAACATATATGTAACATTACACATCTCTGACAATGTAACATACATGAAACATTACACATCTTTGACAGTGTAATATATGTGTAACATTAAACATCTCTGACAGTGTAACATATATGTAACATTACACATCTTTGACATTGTAACATATATACATAACATTACAGATCTCTGACAATGCAACATATATGTAATATTCCACATCTTTGACAATCTAATATATATGTAACATTACACATCTTTGACATTGTAACATTAATATATCATTACAGATCTCTGACAATGTAACATATATGTAGCATTACAGATCTTGGAAAATAGTGTAGAAACTAGAGTACTGTAGTTGATAAAGGGTTACATTATAATGTCCATGTTTTGGGGTTAAATCATTAGAGATTGGTTTGGGCTTAAGTGTTATTACTGTACTCTGAGGAAACTGCTTTTAATTTTAAATACATTAGGCTCTACTAACATGAAAGTTGTATTTTAATCACTTCCACACACGCCTGTTGATTAACTACTGTGTGTTGTTCCACTTGGCTCCACTCCTGAGCACAGAGAGAAGGAGGCTATGACAGTGTGTGTACAGCAGAGCATTGGCGGTACGTGAGAAAACATCAGACACACTCCTGCATTGAACTGAAAAACCTATAGTCTATGAATAAATTATGGCAGCAGGGGGAAATACAGCTCCACTTCTTAAAATGTGAAAATTCAGCGGCTAAACTGCCAAGTCAAAGTCAGCTTGGCCCAAATACCATCACAATGGACGAGGTGAGGAATGAGCTGAGAAAGATCAAAGTGAGGAAGACATCAGAACCAGACGCCATCAGTGCAAGGCTTTTTAAATCCTGCACAGATCAGCTGTGTGGGGTTGTTGAGGGCATGAGGTTGGGTACAGTACCACAACTGTGGAAAACATCTTGGTTGGTGCCAGTGCCGAAAGGGCAGCACACCAAGAACCTCAACGACTACAGGCTGGTGGCACTGACATCACATCTGATGAAGATCCTAGAAAGGCTAGTCCTTAGCAATCTCTGACCTGTGGATAGCTCATTTTTGGATCCACTTCAGTTTGCCTACCAGTGTGGCATTGGCATGGAGGATGCCATCATCTTCCTGCTTCAAGAAGCTTTTTCTTACCCAGAGAAGCCTGGAAGCATGGTGAGGATGATGCTCTTTGAATTCTCCAGTGAATTCAATACAATACAGCCAGGCAAACTGAAACATTCAGGGGTGGACCATCACCTGTCTAAGTGGATCCTGGACTATCTCACCAATCAACCACAGTATGTGAGCGCTCGGGACTGTGTATCTGATATGTCAGTCTGTAGCACAAGGGTATGGCAAGGACAGTACTGGCACTGTTTCTCTTCATCCTGCACATGCCAGACTTCATGTATAAATCATCAAACTGCTACCTACAGAACTTCTCTGATGACTAGGTGATCATTAGCCTCATGACAAATACATGCACAGGAAGTACAGAGAAGTGGTTCCGGACTTTGTGGATTAGTGTCTGCAGAATCACCTTCAGACCAACATTGGAAAGACCAAAGAACTGGTGGTGGATTTCAGCAAGAAACTACTGCACCTTTCAAAAAGCAGACTACTTGGCTGAGGTCATTTGGAGTGCAGGGACCATTCTTTTATGATGCAGTAGTAGCATCAGCCATCTTTTATGGAATGGTTTGCTGGGGCAGTGGCATCTCTGCAACAGACAAGAGGAGCTTAGACAAACTGATTCGGATGGCACTCTGTCCTAGGAGGTCCCATAGACCCAGCGCAGATGGTGGGAGAAAGCAGGATGTTAGCCAAGCTAACATTCATGATGGAGAATGTCTCTCACCCCATGCATGAGTCTCTGACATCACTGGGCAGCTTCTTCAGTGTCCGCCTGCTTCACCTGAAGTGTGTATCATAAGTCCTTCCTTCCTGACTTTACAACCAACACTGCTCCCAGTAGACCACTTGATGATCTTACCTTATTTTAAAAAGAGTCCCGAGAGATAATCAAGGGTACAAAGTAATGAAGAAAAAGAATTTTTACTGTACAGTGGTACCTTGAGATACGAGTTTAATTTGTTCCGTAACGGAGCTCGTAAGTCAGTCAACTTGTATATCAAACAAATTTCTCCTATTTAAAATAACTGAAATAGATATAATCAATTCCATCCCTGTGAAACATCCCCAAACCATCCTAAATTAAGGACAAAAATACATGTTTTGAATTAAGAAACACACACATATATACACTTTACCAATGCATAACAAAATATTTCAATTTCAATAAATATTAGTGTAAAATAGGAATTCTCGCTGTAGCATTTTAAATTTGCAGGGAATTTGATGCGTGCGGTACTGTGTAGATGCGTAGTGCACACTGTACAGTAAAATCTCTCTTCTCCCATTTCACTTCAGCATCCGACTGCTGCCAAGAAATTCAGCAACTGGTTCATTCTTTGCTGTTCAGTACAAAACAATTTCCACTCAGAAGCAGCAGCAAGTCTCCAAATCTATGTTCAGGGCCGGCACATATGCGGATCATGGGTCTACAGAAAATAATATTAACAGTATTTAACATAACTGCTGTATGTATGTTATTAAAATGATCTAGATTTAAGAGTTTAAAGCAGTTTTATAATTGAATTTTTTACATAATTACTGTATGAATGTTATTAAAATTAAATAGGTTTAAGAGTTTTAAACATTTTTACTATCGATTTTTTTTCCAAAAAGTATACAAGAAGGAGTACAGTGCATGAGATTGGACTTGATTATGAGGGTAACACATGAGAAAGAATGAGGTGCAGGTGTTGTGCTGCCCATACTGGACCTTTATGCCAACTAGCAGCAGCCACTCGTATCTTGAAATTTTGCTCAAATCTCAAACAAAAATACAGATGGAGTCACAGCTCGTATCTTAAAAAAAATTGTATGTTGGTCTGCTCGTATCTCAAGGTACCACTGCATTTATACACTACATACATCAAAAATATATGCCTCTGAAGTCATGAGTGTACATCATTCTCATATACTTCAGGTTAAGGCTGTGTGGAAATATATACAGTAAAGATAAGTTTCCTCAATTGGTAAAGCAGTTATTGAGATTCTGGGGACATCAAGGTATCACTGCATAAAAACAAAGCTTTAGCATTATTGTCATTTTCCAATAAAACACTGTCTTGAAGCTATATGTTACTTTTAGTTTGATGTTGACAAACCAAGTAAGAACAGATATATGGTCATTTCACTTTGATATATCATATTTAAAGGTCTGTAAAAGTAGTGAGGCTGGTGGGTGAGATGCCCTTGAGGAAGCTACACATTGAAGCAGTAGCCAACACTGCCCCCAAAAGAACAAAAAAGAAGCACACAGCTGCTTTTTGTTGTAAGTTGTATATCAGCTTCATTTGTTCTCCATTTTTACCATCATATGTACAAATTATTAACCTGTGTTAACATACATCCTTAAAATCATCAGCAGGTTTGTTTTTTATTGATAAAAAGTCATGCTTGTTGTGTGTTTACTGTTGATACAGTATGTCAAAGTGTAAAATATGTGTCAGGTCATATATTTGATGGTGGGATAAACATTTGTGGCATATAGGCCTATGTGCAAAATCCAGTGTATTCAAAAGTGGCCAAATTGATTTTTGTGACTTATAGAAGGTTTCTGAATGCAACATATGACCCTGAGTTTCTAATATGACTGCATAACAACTGTGATACATTGTACATATTTTACTTCTATCTATAAATGATAAAAGTAAATCAAGGTCAGGGCAAAGTGTCAACCTCCAGTTAGCGATAGCGATCTGAGCATGTCCCTCCACAGTAGAGTATTTGGTTCAGCATGTGGAGCTACCATAGTTTATATTGAGAAATTATAACCAGCAATAAGCACTGAGATAAGTTTGTGTATAATTAAACAACAAACTGTAGTTTATAATCATTATTTATAGCTGTAAAACTGACAGGTGAACACATTAGGCAGCACACATGCCCTAATGATGTCCCTATCCTCGGTGCCTGGTTATGGTTTAGGTGCACTTCAGTCATGTCCTAACATGGGAATCAAACAAGCAACCTTCTGGTCACAAGACTGGGTCCGTATCCACCAGGCCACAGCTGCCCAATCTCCTTTTAGCTGGAGAAGGAGCTAAAAGTCAGATGGTGAGTGAAGTTCATTACTGAGTGGAGGAAATGTTAACATTAAAATACATTACAAGGCTTAGACAATGAAACTGAAACAGCTGTCATGTTAGTGTGGGAGGTTTCATGGCTAAATTGGACCAGTCTGGTGGACAATCGTCATTAATGTCACATTGCACCAGTAAGAGCAGAGTGTGAAGGTTCAGTTAGCAGGTAAGAGCACAGTTATATAGTATATTACAATGCACACAACATTATGGTGACATACCAGAGTTCAAAAGAGGACAAATTGTTGGTGCACGTCTTGCTGGTGCATCTGTGACCAAGACAGCAAGTCTTTGTGTCTAAATATTATTGAGCCACTTTGGGGTGTTTTGGAGGAGCGAGTCAGGAAACGGTTTCCTCCACCAGCATCACGTAGTGACCTGACCACTATCCTGCAAGAAGAATGGCTTAAAATCCCTCTGACCACTGTGCAGGACTTGGGTATGTCATTCCCAAGACAAATTGACCCTGTACTGGCTGCAAAAGGAGGCCCAACACCTACTAATCAATTATTGTGGTCTAAAACCAGCGGTTTCAGTTTCATTGTCTAACCCCTGTAAGTGCTACGTTCACAGCTCAGTTTATTCCTTTATTTTGTGAACTGCTGTATGAAAGCAATAGAACACTTGAGGTGGTGTGTTATCATGAAATAACAGCATGTCTGTGATGAAATATGGCTCTTTTTCGGCTCACTTCAGCTGTTATTTCATGACAACACACTCCCTCTTGTGCACTGTTGCTTTAATTATTTATACGCAATAATGCCAGGCCCAACACACAGAAGTAAGACTATTGAAATAAAATACATTCTTGTACAATATACATATTATTTCATTTTGCCAACGTATAACACATGATACATACTCAGAAGCAGACAGAGTTAGTGTTTAATACACAATTTGAGCATAAGCCGAGTTTTGGAACATAAGCCGAGAGCAGGATGAGATGATGAAGTGCTGGTAAACGACGAGGGGGCCAAACTGCTGCCATGAAGAAAAGTGTTTCACTGGGAGCTAGAGTGACTTTGAATAAACAAAATAAATCATCATTTCGGAGAGTGCAGGAGGATGGGAAGTGTGTGTGTGTGTGTGTGTGTGTGTGTGGCATAAAGCAGAGGAGGGAAAACTAAAGCATGACTAATGGTTATAAATATGCCACCACTCTGAGAATATGACTCTCAGTGTCATCTTGGCTCAGCGTTCTATGTACCAGCATACGGTTCTGCTGAAGCACAGCCAGTGTGTGTGTGTGTGTGTGTGTGTAAGGAACCCAGCTAACAAAGAGCCACAGAAACAATATTTCCTTAATGGTCAGTGTTGGTTATGTCCATCTTGGCCTTAATCCTGGTCAGTCTCCTACTCCTTCAGCAATGCACAAATAACACACACACACACACACACACACACCTACACACAAACACCCACACACACACACACACCCACACACACACACACACACAGACACACACTTCTGTTATTATGCACTTGTCTCCTGCCAGGCCTCTTAACTGAAACAAAAATCTCCAAAACCCCTGAGGTCACTCTGTCCTCCTTTTCATCTCACTGTGACCCTCTCAATCTCTCTCTCTCTCTCTCTGTCTCTCTCTCTCTGGACTTTGTGTCTCTGCAGAGAAACATTATCTCTCTGTCTGAGCATCTGTATCTCTGAGTCTGTCTGTACAGTTTAGCTCATCATTTATAAACATTTATATAAATACATGAAGTTGTCACTATATTTCATTTACACTATGATTACTCACACAGATGAGCTCAGGTCACTGTTCCCTTCTGTCTGAGTCTGCTGCAGCATATTCAGTATAATAACATACATCATCTGATCATATATATATATATATATCCTCCTCTCTCACTTCTTCCATTCTCTCTCTCTCTCTCTCCTTTCTCCCCCCTTCTCTTCTCTCTCTCTGTACACTTGTATTGCCATAGCACTGCAACAGTCACATATACACATATAATATTAATAATTAATCAACATATAAACAACAACAATAATAATAACAAGTACTTGTATAAACACTCTATATTTAAATAAATGATCTCTGTTTCTTCCTCTACTCTCTCCACACTTTTTTCTTTCCTTTTTCTCACTCTTTAATTTAATGCTTCTGTCTTTTTGCTGTCCTTTCTTTCTAGTTCTCCCTTGTTTTCCTCATCCACCCCTGTTCTCCCCTCCACCTCTCCCTCTTCCTCTCCCTCTCTCTCTCTCTCTCTCTCTATCTCTCTCTCTCTCCTTGAAGTGCTTGGCTGAGCCTCAAAAAATTGGATCTGTCCCTAAGCTCTGTCTGTCTCCAACCCAGGACTAAACCTCTGTGTGTGTGTGTGTGTGTGTGTGTGTTATCTAGCCATGCCAAACCACACTGGCCTGAAGAGTGCATCTCCAGTGAGAAGAGGTCTGTACGCCTCCTGATCCAATTGGCATCCGATGCATCCCTGTGTGTGTGTGTGTGTGTGTGTGTGTGTGTGTGTGTGTGTGTGTGTGTGTGTGTGTGTGTGTGTGTGTGTGTGTACTTGCATATGCGTGTGTGTGGCAGATCCACTTATAGGATTAACAAGCTCGATTCATCAGGCCAAGTGTGAGCACAGGCAACACTTGTCAATGGAGATCACACACACACACACACACACACACACACACACACACACACACACACACACACACACACACACACACACACACACACACACACACAAAAAAAACCCCCCAGCATGCTTAAATGTGTGTATGAGCCCTTCACAACAACAGACTCTTTCTTCTATCTGCATCTTTTTCTTTCTTTGTATCTTTCTCTCACTCTCTCTCTCTCTCTGTATGTCTTTTCCTTCTTTGTTTTTTTCTGTATCTCACTTTCTTTGTATTGTTTGCTCACTCTCTGTATCTCTCCATCAGTCTCCTTCTCTCTCTCTCTCTCTCTCTCTCTCTCTCTCTCTCTCTCATTCTCTGTCTCCTT
>BRDA01031426.1:0-18326 GCA_036984385.1 Crenuchus spilurus | reverse complement strand
TGACTTGAGGATTGTGCAATCTGAAGTAAAGTGTTTTGCATAAATAAATGATCATCGTAATTTGGTGCGTATATATTTAGCAGAGTCCAGTTCTCTGAATAAATTACCCTTGTACTAAATTAAATCTGCCGTATGGGTCATTAACTACTTTGGTGAGCACAAATGGAATTTGTTTGCTCATCAGAATAGTGACTCCTCTTGAATTAGTTTTAAACGAAGATGCATACACCTGGCCTACCCATTTTCTTTTTAGTTTCTTATGTTCAACATCATTCAAGTGTGCTTCCTGTAGGTAAACAATCTCTGCCTGCAATTTCTTAAGATATGTATAAACCCTTTTCCATTTAATTGGGCTGTGTAAACCATTAACGTTAAATGATATTAATTTAAGTGATTTTGACATAAATAAAATGACTATATATACACTGTCCTGGCCAGATTAAGTTCTGATTTAACAAGGCATATTGATAAAAAAATCTCTCCAACAAAAATAGTAAATTAAATGGAAATAACACAAAAATCAAACCCTCCTCATCTGTCGATCCAGAACTCTCGACAGTACAGTGAATAAGCATCATCAGGGAATGGAGTTGTTCGTCTCTCATCTCGTAGCTCAGTTGCAATGTCGAACTAGGAGCTCTTTTATACTATAAGTGAACACTGTCAAAACACTAACACTGTAATTAGATCCCCTCACAAACAGGTTATTACATCTTGAACAGCAGACTCATATGAAACAGATGTACAAGGATAATAATATCCAATGTCTTAATTATTTTACACAAAGTAATGTAACTCACACCTGTATACTGCCAACACAATACGCATACTCAGATGATGTGTACGCTAATAAAATAAACATCTAGCATACCTGCGGTGCTGGAGTCATGCACCTAGAAATAGAACAGTTCAGCCAGTCCAGAAAGATTACCAACAGTATTGATCTTAACAAAAATGTGACATTCAAGTAGAGCTCAAGTTCAAGTTAGATCTTCTATGAACTTGGATGCCTCTCCTGGTGTGTTGAACAGACGGAATTTCTCATCTTTTAGCTGCACTCTCAGTCGCGCTGGGTAGATGAAATAGCAGGTGAAGTTCCGATCCTTCAAAGCCTTCAATGCGGGAATCATCTGTTTGTGGCGCCTGACGAGCTCTGGGCTCATGTCAGGGAAAAAGTTCACTTTTTTTTCCTAAATAGTGATGCTTCCTTTCTCTTTGGCGAGTCGCAAAATATTCTCTCTGTCTTGATAGCGAAGAAAGCGGATCAGAACAGGTCTCGGCGGTCCGTCTGGTGCAGGTTTTGCGCTCGGAGTGCGGTGAGCGCGCTCAATGTCCAGAGGGCTAGGAGTGTGTGCAGCTCCCAAAACTTTGGGCAGCCATTCACTAAAGAACTTAACTGGGTCATGGCCCTCTATGCCCTCCTTCAGGCATAATAATTCTCTAAGTAGTCAACTTTGCTTTTAAGGGACTCGTCCTTCAGCAGCTGGTTTACTAGTTGATCGTGTCTGCTAACCGTGTCCTCCGTTTCACTAATGCGTTGTTCTGCTTCTGTTACTCTCGTAATCAGGCCATTCAAGGTTATGTATAAACCCTCTATGGAGTTTTGGAGCTCAGCTGTGTTTGAGTCGATTTTCTGTGAGAGGGTTTTGATGCCTTCTTTAATCTCTCTAAGCAGAACTGCAAGCATACCTGGAGAACTTCCAGGGTCTGATTCTTCGTCACTTAGCGGTTGTTCTTGGGCGCCATCTTTAACCTGTTCACCGTCAGATATTTTCATGTTTTTCTGACCGTTCTTTCTCATTTTAGATTGAAGGTCCATTATCAGGAGGTAGCTCGGAGGTTCAGCCGCCAACTGAGAACAGTTAAGGGACGTGTTACAGCGTGTTTTGACAGAATTTAAAGGAAAAAATAAGGAGCTGGAACAATCGCGTCTGTTCAGCCAGATGACATCACGTGAAGCCCTCTAACTAATGAATCTTAACCTGGTAGAGAATCTGGTGCCACCAGCTGGTCCATCGTCTGCTTCCCATCAGAGCTTCTGTTCTAAGATCCACAAAAGTCACATCAAAGCTAAAACTCTTCTTTCTACTCGTTCATTATTCTGAGATTCTGTTTTTAATAAAGCGGCGGTCGTGTCTGCAGTACAAGGTGAGTGTGTGGATGTTTACTGATGTCTGACTGTCATTCGCTGACCTTTAACTGGACTTACCAAACCCCACCAGGCCCTTCACAGGCTGTGGCTGAAAGAACTGGGTGTATGGTGGTAAAGCCACATGTGTCTATATTTAAAGTAATGTTCACATGCAAACACCTACACTACCAGTCAAAAGTTTTAGAACACATTTTCCACTTCTGTGTGTAAATGACTGAGTTTAATGTCTCACTGAGTCTGAAATGAAAGCAGAGGAGTTAAATAAGAACTCAGTGAATCAGTTTACAGACCAAAATGTGTCTAAACTTTGGACACAAAGCAGCACCTTTGTCAGATATAACAGCTGAACACTCTCGTGACATTCTTTCTACAACAGACATCAAACATTCTTCAGACAGTTCTTCACTAATCTGCTGCAGAACCTCACATAAATGTTGGCTCTTGTAGGTTTGCTTTGCTTTTCACTTCATCCCAAATCAGCTGGATGGGGTTTAAGTCTGGAGACTGTGCTCCACTCCATGTTTTCAAGCTGACCATCTTATTGTTTTTTCCTGAGGTGGTTCTGGCAGAGCTTGGTCTGATGTTTTGGGTCATTATCTTATTGTAGCATGAACCCCTGACACACTTGGTTAACCAGAAACGTTCTAAAACTTTTGACTGGTAGTGTATAACTGGTAACCTCGTTTTTAATGATCTGACCCAGTTCGGTCTCTTTGCATAGCCACAACAGAGCACCACTCAGACTCAACACGTCACTGTCACGTCTCTCATTAACAGCTGAGGCTAATTAGGCCTGCAACTCGGTCCAAAACAAGGCGGGACAGGACATTTAGGGCTAGTACTGAGGTTAAAAAACGAAATAATGATGTGATTTCAAACACATCACAAAAGCAGCATCTATGAAAGCCGGAGTCTTTGAACAAGACGGGCAGAGGATCTGTTACATTACAGCAGTGTCACATGTCTAAAACTCTGTTGTGATTTGTTTCAATAAAAAAATACTGACAGGGAATAAAAAGGCAAAGACTCTTTATTTAAGGCTTCACATCACAAAGTTCCTCTCCAGTTGGGCTGAAAACAACATTTTACTTCTTATTCTTCTCTGAAGTGAGGATCCCACCTGTTTACCTGATCAATCATGTGTCAGTCACCTGGATCACATCGTTAATGTAGCATTTTTACATAAAGTCTGAACGACTGTTATTCTACATCAGTTCAGCTTTCATTACATCATTACATCAGACTCCTTTAACCTCCATCATCTCACATCTCTCTTTTCACTGATCCATACAGATACTCATCACGCTTAATTGGGACTAGCCAAGTTATCCATAATTATGACTGGATGAGTAATAAAGTGGTCAAAACGGGTTCAGTCTCTGTGTGTTCCTTATACAACAGTCCAACGTCCTTAAAACGCCTGTACAGTAAAGTCATTCCAGTCATTTGGGTTCCACATATACACCACACAATGAATCAGTCAACACGTTTCCCAACACTCCTCTTCAATGTAAACATCTAAATACAGCAGAACCTCAGTTTTCATCATTAATCTGTTCTAAAGTGCCTGATAAAGCAATATTTCCCATAACAAATAATGTAAATCCTATTCATCTGTTCCAGACACTCCAACATATGAACAAAAATAAATTTTATATAAAACAACTACAGTTTTACATACAGAACACAATGAGAAATAAGTACAAAAGACTAATTAAATGGATAAATTAACATTTAACATCACTCTTACAGGTTTACGCTCTGTTTTAGAGAGTGCTGGTGTGGTCCAGCTGCTGCCTTTGTTTTGTAAACCTGTTCTTGGCCGCTAATTGTTTTCACATCCATTTTCAGGCGGCAGTGCTGTGTGCTGTCACTTTAGTGTGACATCTTTTAGTTTAAACAAAGCCAGAGAAACAATGAGGGTCATAGCCAGAATGAACAATGAACATGTGAATGCAACTCATGTGGCCAGACTGACGAAAACTAGGTGGATCAATGATAACTGGGACAATTTCCCCCCAAAAAGGTTAAAACCAAATTGTACAATAGCCACAGCAAACAATAACCGAGGTTCCACTGTACTTAAATATCCCACACAATCCCTCGTTTTTGTGACATCTGACCCCCCCCATGACTAAGTATAACTAGATTAAACACAACTAATAAGAAGCTTTCCCGTCATTGGCATACAGCATCACCTCCGATAGGTCAGCTTCCAGCATTACTGTAAGTGCAACAGGTTCACTTTCATTAGATTTCAAGCATTACTACCGATACAGGTCAATATGTTAATCGTGCCTTTACATCAGGACGGCAAAGCCCATCTCATCAGGCAACCGAATAAAAGACACATTAAATTCTCACTTTAGTGTTAATGATTAGCATTACCACTATGGGTTCAGCACAAGTATATTCATATTCACAATATAAACAATGTAATGGCAACAAAATAAAGGTGAGAAGGCACAGAAATCACAGTCAGTACAATTAATCACAGAACAGGACTGTCAAACAGAAACCTTCATGTAAATCAGACTCTGTGGGAGCACATGTACCAAATTAACACGACGATCCTGCTCCACTCCTAGAACAAATATTACACAACTTTATCAAAAATAAATAATCAATATAATTAGAAACAAATCATGAATATAACTACAAAACAACATGAATCAGGAAAGTGAACCAAAATATATCATAATGCAAATCAATAAATAATCAACTACATCACCTAACAAATTAAATTAATTATGGAATAACTATAATATTATAATAATATTATAATAATGGAAGTCACCAGATGTTTAATAAGATGTTTCCAATCTTATACAGTTATTGTGTTAATGAAATATGAGGATACTGTACAGTGTCCAGCTGTGGAACCTACTGACCCATCACTGGTATCATACAGCATGACACAATCATGTACACCATCATTCCCAATTTACTTAACACAGCTTTACATCATCTTGGCAGGTTTAGACTTCCTAAAGCCTTGTTAGTTCATGTTTAGCTGCAGGTTACAGCCGTTCACAAAGCCCTTCACCAGCTCCCTGTGTTCCTCCTGTCCTTTTCTGATACATCCGGCAATGACCAAGTCATCAGAGAATTTCTAAAGAAAATTTCCTAAAGTCAAGTGTGTACAGGCTGAACTGAAACTGGGCCAACACAGTCCCCTGAGGGTCACCAACGCTACACGTCTCCTTGTCTGAGACATAAACCTGCAATCAAACACAGTGAGTCCATGTTCCATGAGATGAAGGACTCATCCAGCTTCATCCAGTGATCGGTTGCCTTTTCTTGGGGGCAGGAACCATTTCACACAACTGCAGCAGCTTGTTTAGCTTGTACTACTTTTCACAAAAGTGTTTTTGGGAAATGTTTCTTGTATGTTAATCTGTGCAAACGGCCGATATGGCAGAACTGTATCTGTCAAGCTTAATAAATAATTCACTTAACTCATTTGTCCATTCACACTTACTGGTTTGGACCACGTTGTTCAAAGATGCCACTACAGCGCAATCACTACCGTGTAAAAACACTGGTGTGCTTGGCATTTGCTCTTCTGGTTAAAACTCTTCCCACACACTGAACACTGATACGGTTTCTCTCCAGTGTGAACACGCTGGTGCTGTTGGAGGTTACCCTGCTGATTGAAACACTTCCCGCACTCTGAACACTGATACGGTTTCTCTCCAGTGTGAATACGCTTGTGTCGCTGCAGATGACTCTCTTGATTAAAACTCTTCCCACACTCTGAACAGTAAAATGGTTTCTCTCCTGTGTGAATACGCTGGTGCTGTTGGAGATTACTCTGTACAGTAAAACTCATTCCACACTCTGAACAGTGATACGGTTTCTCTCCTGTGTGAATGCGCTCGTGTTGCTGGAGGTGACTCTGACGGTTAAAACTCTTCCCACAGTCTGAGCACTGATAGGGTTTCTCTCCGGTGTGAATACGGAGGTGTTGTTGAAGATTACTCTGTACAGTGAAACTCCTCCCACACTCAAAACAGCAATACGGTTTCTCTCCAGTGTGAATACGCTGGTGTTTTAGGAGGCTACTCTGTGTAGTAAAACTCTTCCCACACTCGGTACACTGATATGGCTTCACTTCTGTGTGAAGGTGCTGGTGTTTCTGGAGACTGCTCTGCTGATTTAAAATCTTCCCACACTCTGAACACTGACATTTGCCTGGTCTTTGTGTGTCCTCCTGCATTTGTGTGTGAGACACATCAAAACTGAGAGAATCAGATGATGTTTGAACATCTGAAATGCTTCTGGATGCCACATTCTCTTCTTTTATCTCTACTGATTTCAGCATGGTGATGTGATGCTCTTGGGAGTATCTCCTGGGGATCAGGGGAAGACTTTCAACACAACACTGACCATTCCTGCAGGAGAAAATTAACAGAAGAGAGAGGTAAACAGTTTGGTCCCTGGCTAGATGTCAGGCCACACAGTATCAAATACCTGAGGTTATTTCTCAAAGTGTTTGGGCCAGTGAGCAGTTTTGATGTGAAATAGGAGCTAATTATTTGATAGTTGCTTACTATGTAAGAGAATCAGTCATTGTGTTAGTTTTAAATGCTGTACTTCAATAGTTTTTAATTGTTATTTCAGCTATATACAGTACACTAACAAAACAACGTTCCTCCAGGACCAGGTGCAACACAGACTAACAAAAAACAAACAATAAATCTACAATAACTACAACTATAATAAATACAAAAAAATACAAAACACTGGTTGTCTAACAAGACTAAGAAGGACAGATGTGATGTTGGTCAGTATGTGGTACTAAGTGATGTCTAGTGGGAAGCAAGATTTCAGCTTACTGAGCTTACAATAAGAAAAAAATTTCATGTAGGAGGATCATGTACACCAGTGGTTCTCAACAGTGGGGCACGAGCACATGACAGGGGCAGGGGAAAAATCAGGAAAAATCACAAAACATCCTGGACTCATTGACTATTAGTACAAAGGAGATGCAGCAAATGCCCGCCCCCCCCCTTTGAAATGTAAGTGGGTGGATTATTATAATGCACAAACAAATCAGACAATCAGTTTCCTTTCTAATCCACCAATCAGAAAACAGTATTCTGAACCGACGTGACGTCAGTGCTATATGTCCAACAATACACGTGGTGCACCATTCTAGTTCCCTTGTCACCTTTATTTATGGTCTCACTGTTACATCTAAACGCTTATCCGTTAAAAAAAAGTCTTTTTAAAGACTAACCTCACAAAAAGGTTTTTAAAGACTTCCTGTCTCAGCCGTAGATATAGATTTTGTACTGCTAGGCATCCAGTTACCTGTTTAGCCTGCATTTTCACCATGTTACAACTACCACACGCGTCTAATGCACACACTCACTCACACACACACACACACACACACACAAGGACTACAATGTTAGTCATGAAATAAACATTTCCCTGCAAAAATCTTTGTTTTAAATAAAAAATCTGTGTTTTAAACAGGGTTGGGAACGTTACTTTAAGTTATATGTCAAAGAATAAGGATTTTTTGAAAAAGCAGTTTACACAGTCAGTTGAAATGAGTAGATCATAAAGGTGTTTGTACATAACTTTTGATATTTATTGCACATCAACAGACCAGTGCAGGATAAAATCCTTTAAAATACCAAATCTTTAAAAAAAAAAAAAAAAAAAAAAAAGCAAAAGTAAACAGTTACACTATATAAAGTGCATTTACATCTATCACATTAAATTAAATTCTCTCAACCTGAGACAACTGGTTTGTTCACAACAGAAGTAAACTTAACAAAACCTCTATAGTCTTATTCTTCAAAAATCAAGCCTTTGCTGCTTGGCGGACTTTGCTCCGAGTCCTTTGCTAGTGGACGGCTTACTATCATCTGTGGTGTCAGTGCTCCTAGCCACTAAATTTGTAGCTGCATGGGTCGTTGTGAGATGCTTTATTAAATTAGAGTTGCTTACAGTGGATGTTGACAAAGTCTTTGCCCGAGGACATAATGTACACATTACATGCACGTTTTTTGCCTTTAACCTCAATGAATTTGAAATAATGTTTATATCACCTTGAAAATGCTAACTTTTCTTCGGCTTGCTCCTGATTCGCCATTTCTGCCTCTACTCCGTTTGTGCCGTGCGTCACTGGTGTGCTTCGGCACACGTGTAAAAACACTGGCTCTGATTGGCTACCATAACGCTGCCTTAGCCAATCGCTTACTGATTTAAGTTAAACAGGTGTTACACTGAGAACTGTGACCTATCGAGATCTGTGTCTTCTTCTATCAAGTCACAGATCTCGACAGGTCACAGTTCTCGGTGAAACACCTGTTACTCCTCACTAGCCTGGGCAGAGGTCCGCTCGGATTAGTATATCAATATATAGTAACGCACCGCTTTTAATGACCAGTAACGTCAACGGCGTTGTAACGACAGGAAAAGTAATTAATTATTTTATCCCGTTACTGACAAAATGACGTCGTTACCTAACAAATAAAATAACGACGTCGTTATTTTTATTCACAACACTGGTTTTAAATAACGTCCTGACTCTGATTAACCACCAATACTAGTTTCACACGCGCACAGCCCCACCCAATTGTTAAATTTACTGAAAACAACTGAGAAAAAAAACATTTGTGCAAGAAATGTTTCAAATTCAGCATGATGACAATGAAGGCAGTAAAGTCACACATGCACAGCCTGACACACAAACTGCACTAAAGTTAGTTTAATATTAGTCACTTGTTTGATATTCATAATTCTGCTTTTCCTCACCAGTTAACTAAACACAGATTCAACAGTACAGTTACAGCTTCGTAACTGTATGTTAACAGCAGGGTTGCCAGGTCCCCAAAAATCTCCATCCCGATATCTGACATAAAGCGCCCTATAAAACCTGACACCAGCCTAAAATCTAGTGTCCAATCACAGATATTATTGTTAGCATTATTATTTTTATTAGTAGTATTAGTAGTAAATATAATGTAAGAAGAATATAACTCCATAATTGCTTTCCTTTGCATTTAAAACATCCCCTTTTCTCTACTACCTTTTAACTCCTTATGGTTTTAAGACCACAGTTATACGTTCAAAATATCTGTGTTACTATAAGTGTTTTTTATGCCTATGACTGTGGTGTACACAAGCAGTTAAAATATTTATTATTTATTATTAGATGACTTATTGGAATGGGAAATGAACAAATAAATTTAGAGTAGTTTTAAATGCAAATAAAAGCAATAATGGGTATGTTCTTCTTACATTATATTTACTACTACTAATAATAAAAATGAAACATAAATTTAATAAAACAAAGTGCAAAAGTTTTCATTCTTCACCAAAAACGACTCTGATTTAATGCAATTCGTAAAACCTTATCCGGAAATGACGTGCTTATCCACAGTACAAATCGGGCAGGGTGAACGGATCGGATAGTGACAGCAGCGATCAAAAATCTTTATTTACCAATGCAAGATGACGTTTGATCAGATATTACAGGCTACGATAATCAGATGAGCTCTGAGTTAGCTAAAAAACAATAGATAATTCATTCAGAGGAGAAAAACAGGCATGAATGTAAATAAAATCATAGCAGAGCTCCTGTAAAAGAAGAAATACCTCAGGACCATAGACATTAATACCTAGACGCCTCGTTGACTGGGTTGGCCCGCTGATGTGACATAACTGTGTGTCCGCCATATTGGAGGAGGAAAAGCTTCGCCGTTACTAATACAATGTAACTGAACTTCATAAAGCGCCTTTCTACAAAGTTACTTAAGCTAGTGCATTCATTCACACATTCAGATGTGCACTAATATACACTGGGAAAACTTTTAGGCAAAAAATATTTTGTTTTCAAATAGAATGGCCATATACAATCAAAAACAATTCGTTCGTCTTACCTGTGAAAGGTAATCCCACGTGATCCCGTTTTGATTGTAAAATGGTTCGAAAAACTCTAGGCGCCACCAGAGTGCAGCATCTCTCATGTTATTTTGGTCGCTTTTGCCTCCTCCAATATGGCGGCGACATTGACGTCCGAGTCAGCGCTCAATGTTTAAATGTCTATGCTCAGGACCGCATGTACATTTATATCAATATGAATAGGACTTAAGACTGTACAGAAAGAGGACTTTTAATTTGACTAAAATAATTTTTAGTGGCTACTGTCACTACCCGATCCGTTCACCCTGCCCGAATACAGCTTAACCTTTGCCCTTTTGTTGCCTAGCAACAGTGTGACTAAAGACTGGACTCTGTGGCAGAAGGAAAGTTTATTGATTTTTTATACACATTTATGAATTGAACACGTGTACTTGGTCGTATGCTATGTTCAGTGTTTAATAAAAGCAGCACGTCTCTCTAAACTGTGTTACTGTGATTTGATCGTTTTAAGCAGGACTCACCTTCCCCGTGTTCACTTTTTTTATTGAAACTTCAGTTTTTACAGCTTTTCAAACACATTAATAATTACTCTGTATTACAGCTCTCTCTCTCTCTCTCTGTGTGTAAAGCTCACTGCGTCTTCTTTCCTTTCTCTGTTGATCCTGATATAGAACGTCACGCATGCGCTGTACCACACTTCAAATTAAAAGCCGATTTTTTGGTTTGTTTATTTTAAGAAATACATGTATATAAATATTATTTAAATTACTGAAACAGGTAGCTTTAATAAAATGAAACTGTGACCGAAACATATTTTTTAAATTTCTGTTTTCAATTAAGACTTGGTTTTGCTCATTTAAAATGAACCTTTATCATATACTCTTAAATCAAAAGTGATGTGTTCAAGTTACTATTATATTAAATTATACTTAAGTATGCTTGGCTTACATCAACACGTCTATTTGGCTTATATCTACATACTTAAACCTTTGATAGAAATGTACTCATACACTCTTGCCTTAAACTTCAAGTACATTAAATTTTTTATGGCAGCCATGGCCTAGTGGTAAGGATCTGGTCTTCTGACCAGAAGGTCGCCGGTTGTGCAACTCCTCAGCCAAAGTTGTTGAGGAAAGAGGCCGGAAACAGCGAGCCAAATGAAACAAGGGACTTGGGCAAGGAAATTTAGACAGCACTGTAGAGAGAAAGGAGCTGGTAGGGTATAGCACACTGACCTCAGAGGAGACCTCCCAAGCAGCAGCATAGCAGTACATACAGATGGATAAAAAAAAATAGAATATCATTGAAAAGTTAATTTAGTTCAGTAATAAATAAATGTTTCGGAGAAGCTCTGAGGATGATGTCCTTCTGATTGTGGATGTGGAAGTGGTTTGGGTTTTGTAGACTCGTAGACACAATTCCTCAAAGTCTCATCAGGAAGTTCTCCAACCAGAGAAGCATTTTTCGCTATTGCCAGAGAGCAAAATAAATTGTGCCGCCTTAAATCTTTGAAATATGCATCAGATATAACAGTCCATATAAAACAATGATAATAGATACTGTGCAATGATCTACAAAGCAGGACTGATACAATAGCAGAGGAAGTTAAAACATGGACTTTGGTGCTATTAATCAAACGAAGAACATTTTTTGTAATCAAATTATTCAAGTTATCATTTCAGCCATATATTAGTTCTTATTCTCCTTTTATCTCTTAAATATCACCCCCCCCTTTTCTATGTGAACTTGCAGTCACAAGAGCTTTTTACTGCCATTGATACCATATGTGATTGTGTACCTTACAATTTAACTTTGATAATTCAATTCAAAAAGTGAAACATTTACATTCAGCACAGTGTCTATTTCAAGTGTTTATTTCTTTAAATGTTGACGATATACAGCCACTGAAAACACAAAAGTCAGTATCTCAATACATTAGAATATTATATAAGACCAATTAAAAAAATTAATGACATGGCTCCCCAAACCATCACTGAAAGTTAATTGTGCATTTTATTTGGAAATCAAGTTCCCAGCATCTGGGGAAAGAGTGGAGAGGCACACAATCTAAGCTGCTTGCGGTCTAGTGTGAAGTTTCTACCAGTGAGGTCTACTGTGAAGTTCAAACTGTGATGGTTTGGGGAGACATGCCATGAAATACATGAATGATAGACACTGCCATTGCACAAACATTAGGCACAGGAGTTATAGAAGGAACAGTTCATTTAAAAACACCAGAAATGGGAAATTGGGACGAGATCTGCAGTAGCAGGAAATACAAAGATTTAAGAGATGGGTCTGTAGAGGCATTCTATGAAACAGGTGTCCTGATGCTGTGCAAAGATGATGTAATTGTTGACTAAGAATCTTCCCACACTCTTAACAATGATGCCATTTGCCTCTTATGTGGATGCAAAAATGTGCTTGGAGTTTACTCAGCTCAGTAAAACTCTTTCCACAGTCTGTACAGTAATGTGATTTCTCTCCTGTGTGAGTGCCATGATGTCTTATTAGATCTGTGTTTTGATTAAAACACTTCCCATACTCTGAGCACTGATACGACGGTTTCTCCCCTGTGTGAAGGCGCTGGTGTATTATTAGATCACACTTTTGATTAAAACACTTCCCACACTCTGTACAGTAATACGGTTTCTCCCCTGTGTGAAGGTGCTGGTGCCTTATTAGACTACTCTTTTGAATTAAAACACTTCCCACATTCTGAACACTGATACGGGTTCTTTCCTGTGTGAATGCGCTGATGCACATGGAGACTACTCTGTAGAGTGAAACTCTTCCCACACTCTGTACAGTAATGCAGTTTCTCTTCTGTGTGAATACATTGGTGTTGTTGGAAATGACTCTGATGACGGTTTCTCTCCTGTGTGAGTGCGATGATGCACTTGGAGAATACTCTGTGTAGTAAAACTCTTCCCACACTTTGTACAATAATACGGTTTCTCTCCTGTGCGAGTGCAATGATGTCTTATTAGATCACTGTTTTGATTAAAACTTTTCCCACACTCTGAGAACTGATACGGTTTCTCACCTGTGTAAATGCGCTGGTGTTTTAGGAGACCACTCTTTTGATTAAAACTCATCCCACACTCTGAGCACTGATACGGTTTTTTCTCCTGTGTGAATGTGCTGGTGTTTTAGGAGACCACTCTTTTGATTAAAACTCTTCCCACATTCTGAGCACTGATACGGTTTTTCTCCTGTGTGAATGTGCTGGTGTTTTAGGAGACCACTGTTTTGATTAAAACACTTCCCACATTCTGAGCACTGATACAGTTTCTCTCCTGTGTGAATTCGCTGGTGTTGTTGGAAATGACTTTGATAGCGAAAACTTTTCCCACACTCTGAGCACTGATACGGTTTCTCCCCTGTGTGAATATGCTGGTGTTGATGAAAATTATGCTTTTGATTAAAACTCTTTCCACACTCTGAACACTGATGTTTGACTGTTTTTTTAACGTTTTCTTGCACTTGTGTGTAAGATGTATCTGTGTGGAGAGAATTGGATGATGTTTGAGTACCAGGGATTATTGTGGATGCCATACTGTCTTTGTTAATCAATTCTGATCTCAGCACTGTAACACTCCTTTTGATTTCTCTGTAGTAACTGTCTGTAGGAACAAAACAGGACATTGTTCTTTCCTGCAAGAGAAAAAGAGAACATGGGAAATGTAACAGAAGTGTGACAAATACACATTTAGATACTGACAAAAAGTGTGTTTTTAAAGCAACAGAGCATCAAGAGGAACACAAGTGCAGTGATTTCTGAAAGGCTTAGGGCTAATGTGTTAGTTTTGTTGTTACTTAAGAAAATATTATTTGCTCTGTTCAGATTCAGGTTCAGAACATAACATTAAATGACTGGAGAGCTTTGAGAACCGGCTGGTCTACATCAATTCAGTGATTGTAGAGTTAAAGGAGAACAGTACCAGAGAAGATCTTCTGACCACTCACATTTAAAGCTCTAAACTACCTGTCAAAAGTACTAAAACTAAGTACACCTGCTTTAAATCAACATTTCATGGCAATACCTGTTTAATTTCATGTATATTTATAAGATTGTCTAAACACTGTCCAGTTTATTAGGTACATTTGTGCTTTGTCCTCTCCACTTTGATGGTAGCAGACATTTGCCCCCAATGCTGAACTGAAAGCTACACCACAGTATTTTACTATCTGTCCATGCAGGGGCGATTCTAGGAACAGAGCCTTTTAGCACCCAGTGAGCCTAGCAGCCCTGCAGACTCCATAACTCTCACTCCCTCTCTGCAAACCAATGGGCAAATATAACAAACAAGTTACAACTATTTTAACTTAATAACAGACAAATAAATGCATTCATATAAAGCAGAGGTGTCCAAATCCAGTCCTGGAGGGCCGGATTCCTGCAGAGTTTGGTGATTTCTCTGCTCTGACACTACAATTAAACCTGCTCATTACCTGCTGAGCTGAATCAGGTGTGTTTGACCAGGAAGATCACCAAACTCTGCAGGAATCCAGCCCTCCAGGACTGGATTTGGACACCCCTGATATAAAGCTATGGCATTTTTTCATAAAATATTGAGCTGCAGAGAACAATAATCTGTTATCAATATTATGGAGATCATTTACAGATTCAGAGGACATAATGGACACAAATTATAAGACAGGTGGCAAGTGTGTTACTTTCATTTTAAATAATCTTATTCGCAGAATTGATGGTAATAAAACTGCTAGACATATTTTTAGGTCATTCTCCAATATCAGCATTAATATAAATAACTAAAATAAACATACATCACTGTCTAATTAGGTAATTTAATTACAATAGACAGCTCTGCTTTTAGCTTGTTCATATGTGTTCTTCTACAGCTACATAACTTTTTGTTTAGGAAAAAGGACTTAAGCATTTAGGAATATTAACATTTTTTTTTATTTTTAGGCCACCTGGTCAACCTTCTGTTGGTAACAAAGCACAATTTTCACCTCTCTTTCACCTTAACAGTGTATTTACAGAAGCACCACCAATTCAGGGCTGATGGAGGAAAAACTCGACTTTCCCGCCAATACATATAATACTCATCTGTTCTTATCTCATGTTTGTGTCCACAGCACACTTTTGTCATTTCTACAATTTATTTGATATTTGTGTTGTTATATTGCTCTACTCTTCTCCCTCCATCGTTTTAAGTAAACGAACTGCAGCTCTATTTAAGGTGGAACGGTAAAGTTCCGTTCATAGTTGTGTTTAAACAGCACAACGTTCACTTTAATCTCAGTTTAGTGTTTGTACTGAAAATTTACAGTATTTTTTCTTTAGAGCACACATGAACACATGAATAATCACTCTGCTGACTAAGTGTACATATAAAACTTGTCCTTTAATCTGTACACTAAAATAACACGCTTCAATTTACCGTCCTGTAGGGTAGGATGCACTGCGCATGCGCTGAATTACTGTTCAAAATAAAAGCTCTTTTGGTTTATATATAGGACAACTTTTTATTGCAGATAGTAAGATTTACAGAGACACAGTGAGCCCTTTTGCCTGATGGTGGTACGAACTGTACTTTTGTAATTACTCTCACCACTGCACACTGAAAACACAAATCAACACTTACATTACCTATAAAAACCCATAAAGCTGCAGAACGCTTCTCAAACTCAATGTGAAAAGACTCCATTATTTAAAAAAATTGACGTTTATTTTTCTGTTAAAACCAGGCTCGTTGTGGAAGCTTTAAAAGATACATTTAAAGTATTTTTTATTTGTAAAGAGACAGATTATTTTTTTATTTAAAGATATAAAAACATAAGTTTTTCCCTCCTTCTAATATTGCAATTTACAGGAGGTGTACAGCTTATTTTAAAAATGTATTTTATACATAATTCATCAAATATGGTTCCAAGTTAAAACTACAACATATAGTTTGTTAAACAAAAACCGTTTTGTTGTCATTTCTTTAAGAGTCCATGTAACTTATAATAATATATGAAATACTGTGATAACTCGATATCCGTGATACTGCAATATTTTCTGAGATAATTATCATACAGTGAAAATCTCATACTGTTGCAACCCTAGTCATGAATACTAGACACAGACACTACACAAACAATAGGCACAGGAGTTACAGAAGGAATAGTTCGGGGAGAAACACCAGTAACGGGAAATTGGAAAGAGACCTGCAGGAGCAGGAAATATGGTACATGAACAGGATTTGTAGCTACCTAAGAGACAAAGTATTTAAGAGATGGGTCTGCAGAGACATCCTGTGAAACAGGTGTCCAGTTGCTGTGTGAAGATGTACTTGAAGTTGACTAAGAATCTTCCAACACTCTTAACAGTGATGCCATTGGTCTCCTGTGTGGATATGATGATGTACTTTAAGTTTCCGCAGCTCAGTAAAACTCTTTCCACATGCTGAACAGTAATACGGTTTCTCTCCTGTGTGAGTGCGATGATGTTTTATAAGATCACCCTTTTGATTAAAACACTTCTCACACTCTGAGCACTGATACGGTTTCTCCCCTGTGTGAAGGCGCTGGTGTACTTGGAGATGACTCTGTACAGTAAAACTCTTCCCACATTCTGAACAGTGATACGGTTTCTCTCCTGTGTGAGTGCGCTGGTGTTTTAGGAGATCACTCTTTATATTAAAACGCTTCCCACACTCAGAACAGTGAAATGGTTTCTCTCCTGTGTGAATGCGCTGATGCACTTGGAGATGACTCTGTGCAGTGAAACTCCTCCCACACTCTGAACAGTAATACGGTTTCTCTCCTGTGTGAATACGCTGGTGTTGTTGGAAGTGATTCTGTCGACGGAAACTCTTTCCACACTCTGAGCACTGATACGGTTTCTCTCCAGTGTGAATACGCTGGTGTTGGAGGAGATGACTCTTTTGATTAAAACACTTCCCACATTCTGAACAGGGATACGGTTTCTCTCCTGTGTGAGTGCGCTGGTGTTTTAGGAGATCACTCTTTATATTAAAACGCTTCCCACACTCAGAACAGTGAAATGGTTTCTCTCCTGTGTGAATGCGCTGATGCACTTGGAGATGACTCTGTGCAGTGAAACTGCTCCCACACTCTAAACAGTAATATGGTTTCTCTCCTGTGTGAATACGCTGATGTTGTTCGAAGTGATTCTGTCGACGGAAACTCTTTCCACACTCTGAGCACTGATACGGTTTCTCTCCAGTGTGAACACGCTGGTGTTGGAGGAGATGACTCTTTTGATTAAAACACTTCCCACAGTCTGAACACTGATATGGTTTCTCTCCTGTGTGAACACGTTGGTGGTTTAGAAGATAACTTTTTCGATTAAAACACTTCCCACAGTCTGAACACTGATACAGTTTCTCTCCCCTGTGAATACTCTGGTGTCTCTGGAGACTACGCTTTTGATTAAAACTCTTTCCACACTCTGAACACTGATGTTTGACTGTTTTTTTAACGTTTTCTTGCACTTGTGTGTTAGATGTATCTGTGTGGAGAGAATCGGATGATGTTTGAGTATCAGGAATTATTGTGGCCATATTGTCTTTGTTAATCTCTTCTGATCTCAGCACTGTAACATTCCTCTTGATTTCTCTTTAGAAACTGACATTAAGAACAGAACAGGATGTCAACAGGACATCATATGTTCCTGCAAGAGAAAAAGAGATCATGGAAAATGTAACAGAAGTGTGAAAATTACACATTTAGATACTGACAAAAAGTATAAGTTTTTAAAGCAACAGAGCATCAAGAGAAACACAAGTGCAGTGATTTCTGAAAGCCTTAGGGCTAATGTGTTAGTTTTGTTGTTACCTAAGAGAAAATGATTTTCTCTGCTCAGATTCAGGTTTGGACAGAACATAACACTAAGTGACTGAAGAGCTTTGAGAACTGGCTGGTCTACATAAAAAAAAAAAAAAAAAAAATTAAAAAAAAAATTGGAAACTTCTGGAAAAATTCAGAAATCTTTTAGCCATGTATACTTCACAGCAAAACTATCTTAGCAAGTAGGGGTGAAATGATTACTCGAGTAATTCGAGTTACTCGATTACAAAAAATGATTGAGTAATTTTCTGTGCCTCGAGGAATCGTTCATTTAATTTTAAAACTCAGAGCAAGGTATTTCGCACTGACGACTTTTAATGTGGCACACCAAGCTTATGTCACCCATGCACAGGAAGGAGGAGGAGGCGCGAAGATTTTTACAAACCGGATTCCAAAAAAGTTGGGACGCTATACAAATTGTGAATAAAAACTGAATGCAATGATGTGGAGATGGCAAATGTCAATA
>BRDA01031421.1:42917-85485 GCA_036984385.1 Crenuchus spilurus | reverse complement strand
TGTATTAAGATTAAAATAAATCAATTTGCCAATGTGATTTTCACACAACAAAATTTGACCTCTGCATTTAACCCATTCGTACAGTGAAACACACACTATAGTGAACACACTAGGCTGTGAGAATTTGTGCCCGAAGCGGTGGGCAGCCCTTATCCACTGGCACTCATGGAGCAGTTAGGGGGTTAGGTGCCTTGCTCAAGGGCACTTCAGTCATGTCCTGTCTGGGGATCGAACCAGCGACCTTCTGGTCACAAGACCAAATCTATTCAGTCAAGTATTCGGCCCCTTTAAACTTTTTCACATTTTGTCACCTTACAACCACAAACTTAAATGTATTTCATTGAGATTTTAAGTGATAGACCAACACAAAGTAGCACATAGCTGTGAAGTAGAATGAAAATGATACATTGTTTTCAAAAATTTATTCAAATAAAAATCTTAAAAGTGTGATGTGCAAAAGTATTCAGCCCCCTGTACTCTGATACCCCTAAACAAAATTCACTGCTTTTTGTTTTAAATAGTTGTGTGTGAATCTGTATACATTTTGTCATTGTTCACATTTATAACCTTTATCATCATTTTCAAATCTGATTTTATGATTTTGTGCATTTTTGGACACTGAAAATATAGAATAACCAGGTCAGGCCATATTAGTAATGTTGCTGAAAAGAAAAGATGCCAAACATTGGCAATATAAAGTCAAAATCTGGCCCAAGACTCCCAGGGGGTTAGAAATGGGCATCTAGTGTCTAGTTTAGTGTCTGTCATGAACCAGTTAATGAAAGAAGGAAAGAATGAATGAAGGAATGAATGGATGAGATGTGTCTGGGTTGCCAGGTGCTGTGCAAACTGGGCTGAAACATTATTTACTCATCCTATTGAATAGATAGAAAACAATGAGACAGTAATCATGTGTTCAGCACAATGGTATACAGACGGTCAGTTCAGTGGATTTGGCTTCTAAGGCTGAGTGTTTGTGTTTGTGTTTGTTTTTTCAGGAAGAGAGCTCTGGGTTTTAATTCTGGGTCAGAACCCAAGACAGCACCGCACTGGCATTCCCGAATTCAAATACATTGGCAACATGCATGGCAACGAGGTGAATCTCATACACAAACACACACACACACATACAAACAATTGCATGCATGTTTTTATGTCTTGTCAGGACAGGCAACATATCCTCTACATTTACACTTTATAATAGTTTATCAGTATAGTGAACTACAGTACCAGTCAATAGTTTGGACACACTTTCTGGACATTAGGTGGTTTTTCATAATTAAAAAATTGTCTGCAATGTAGATTAATATTATTCTTGGCATTTTCTCAGTCAGCTTTATGAGGTAGTCACCTGGAATGGCTTTCAGTTAACAGCTGTGCCTTGTCAAGAGTTAATGACTTGCATTTATTGCCCTCTTAATGTGTTTGAGACATCGGTTGTGTGCCAACTTTGAAGAATCTAAAACATTTTTGGTTTGTTTAACACTTTTAAGTTTACTAGATTCCTTATGTGTTCCTTCATAGTCTGGATGACTTCAGTATTCATTTACAATGTAGGAAAAAAAGAAACATTAAAAGCAGAGAGATCATTGGGTCCAGTTAGTGTATACTCCTTGGTCAATTGTCATTGAGCTCAGTGCACAACAGAGCTCAGCTCAGCATAGCAGAAGCTCAGTTAAACAGCAGTGAGGCTCTGAAAGAAGGATTATGAAGCAGATGGTTAGCTGCTGGGACTGAGGCAGCTCAGCTAAGTGGCAAGGCCCTGCACCGCTGGACTGTTTGTTGCTGGCTCTCATGTCTCTGGTTAGTGTTGAGGTTCTGCAGCTGTTGTCTGTCTGCCTCTTTGCCGCGAGCACTCAGTAAAGAGGCAGTGCTGCACTCTTAGCTTCTGGGACTTGGTGAGCTGTGGTAAGCCACAAGGTCTTGCAACACCAGACTATAAGCTTCTCTTATCCTCAGTAACAAAAAAACAAGGTTTTTATGTCTTAAACAATGATCATTGAAAAAAACTGCCTTCAGTACAGAGACAGAGTCAGAGCTGAGTGTCAGTTCTTTTCAGATGAGGCTAAATTTGGTCTGGGTGTAGGTGTGTATTCTGGATTTAAAAAAATGTGTGTGTGCGTGTGTGTGTGTGTTTGAGCAGGTGTAACAGTCCTAGAGATCATAGAGGACCACTGGATCATTAGCAGTGAATGATGGGTGTGTGTATGTGTGTGTGTGCGTGTGTGTGCGCGCATGGTGAATGCTATGAACTGTGTGTAAGAATGTATCTCTCTCTTTCTCTTGCTCTCTCTCGCTCTCTCATTCTGTGTCTGTATTCTTGTTCTTGTACCTGTGTGAGAATGTGAGGTCCCCACTATGACTGGAAGATTAAAAAAAATCAATCTCAATCAATTTTCACCACAAATCCAAACATAAAGACTGCTGTTTGGTTACTAAGTTTAAAAATAGGGTTAATGTTAGGTTTGAGTCTAGGATTACAGTGGCTAATTTTATGGTTAAATTAGGGTTAAGTCTAGGATTGCTGTGGTGAAGTTACTCAGCTAGGATGATCATTGATGGTCCTTATTACTTAGGACATGTGTGTGTTTACCATGACATGACATTTAACATGACATTATGAGTATTTCACAATCAGAATCTCTAGCCAGCTAACTTTGACCCAAAGTCAAACCTGTTCAATGGGAATTGAGCAGCAGGACATTGCTTTTGGACAATCTCCATCACTGGGCTTAAGCTAACTGGCTAACTTAAAAATCATGTTTTGTAAAATACACCCCAGATTATTACGTATAGTTATTATTCTTTCAAATGCTCTAAATTACTGCAGTGTAAACATGCCATTTAGCAAAACTGGTAGGTAGTCTTAGTAATATCCCCATTGCCACAGGAATCCATCTAAATTTAGCTAATTAGATGAATTAACATTAGTCTAATTTTGCATGTCAAATGTTCCCACTGGATTACTCTCAGTTTTATAAACACAAACAGCACTTGTACACAAATATGTCTGGCATGACTAAACAAGGTAGAAATGAGCCCATCAGTTGTTACTTATATTACACACAGAGATGTTAATGACACACAAATAACTGAAAAAGCAGGGTGAGGATATGTAAACAAACACTAAAGAGAAATAAAAGAGAGACAGAGATGCATGGTGAGGGTAAAACAAATATCTCTTGGTTAGAATGAACACCAACTCAGCTCCTGGAGATCCTACAGTCTTTAGATTCAATCCTAAACAGCCCCAGTCTGATCCATTGTTAGCTGAATGAAGTGTGTTAGATCTGAGTTAGAGGTGAAACCTACAGATTAGATCTCCTGGTGACCAAAGTCTTAGAACAGGAGTTTCAAACTCCAGTCCTGGAGAGCTGGTGTCCAGCAGAGTTTGGTGATTTCTCTGCTCTGACACTACAATTAAACCTGCTAATTACCTGCTGAGTTGTGTCAGGTGTGTTTAAACAGGGAGATCACCCAATTGTGCAAAAAAACAGCCCTCCAGGACAGGATCTATTAACAACAATTAAGATTTAAACAATTCGGCATGGTGGCTTGGAGGTTAGCAGGTTTCCATGTTCTCCCCGTGTCTGCTTGGGTTTTCTCCAGGGTCTCCAGTTTCCTCCCACAGTACAAAAACATGGAGGTCAGGTGGATTGGGTACTCTAAATAGTGTGTGTGTGTGTGTGTGTGTGTGTGCGCATGTGCATGTACCCAGTGATGAATTGGCGCCCTGTCCTGGGCTTAGTTGGGATAGTGTAATGCTCTGCCCTGCACCCAGCAAGGGTGCAGTTGACTAACTACGACCCTGATAAAGATTAAGTAGGTGGGATAATGGATGGATGGATGGATTAAAGTCACAAAGAATGCTTCATTAATGAAATTTTTTTTTTAATGGGACATGTTTTAGGGACTTAATGTATGTTCATGTTCAAACTCAGAAGAGATCACCCTTCAGCAGAGCAGAAACTGAATGCTAAGTTCTGTTTGTTTGGTACTGGGATAATACTGCAACCAAAAAATTAATGATTCAACACTTTGTAACAATTCTTTTATGTATTTATGTATTTAGTATTTACTTATGTGAGTATATATGTATTGTAATGCTTATTACAAAAAGGAACATAGTGTATTGTAAGCTGAATCTTTGCCCTTCAAAATAGGCAGAAATGCTGCTGTCATATGTCTCCTCACCTTTGTGTGTCTTAGAAAGTAAGTAAGTGATGAAGTTGTGCATGTAAAGAATACTTGCTGGAACAGACAAGGGGGTTAAAAGATAATGTGATTGAAAAATCTGAAACAGCCTGGACTGGAATATGAGCCAAAAATGATTTGAAAAATCTGACCACAAGTAGTCACAGGAGACATTTAAGTGTCCAGGTGTGAATGGATATGCCGTTATTTGTGTTCGGATCACCTGATATGCATTTTAATGCCAGGTGTTAACAAGACCAAGATATAACATTAGAACATTTATATTTAATTTATAAAAACATTTATAACATTTATATATTTAATATAACTAAATAACATTTGGAAAATAAAGTTCCTGATAAGACTGATGTCTTAGTGAGAAGTGAATATATATTAGCTAACTGGTCTATTAAGTCTTGCATTTTCTGCATATTTGGTGCTGTTCTGTAGTACACAAATATAAATCAGTCATATCAGATCAATTAGATTCAGGTTTATAAAGTCATTGAAAGTGTGCATTTTTGTTTATTGTCAGAGCTTTACATGTAAATATGATACAATTGAGTCATGAGTAATAATAATAACCAGAACAAGATAAAACACATTCATAGAGTCAACCACTGTGCAGAGTTACATTTTAGAAACATGTTAGAAGCAGTGAATACTATAGTAATAATATAGTAATAATACAGTAGTATGGTGCTTTAGGGGCCAATATTATAGGAGTACTATATTCTGCAGTATGTGTTCGTAATACTGTCAGAGCCCTCATATAAAGTATGAGGTATATGAGTATATATATCAAGTATGTCAAGTATGAAGGTCTATAGTGCTGTCTTTGCAGATATGTAGTACTCTTTTCATTGTAGCAGATCATGAAATACTGCAGTACTGTACTAGTGATTTGTTTTTACATTGCATTTTTGTGAGTGCACCAGACTTTTATTATGACACGCCCACGTGCTGTCGTCATCACTTATGTGGTGTGTGTCTTCCTACACTCAACACTGATTGGTTTGTAGTAGGATGTGCATCTGACGTGTTTAAATACTTTTATATGGTTTTATGTATCTATGCCACAGTTTCTTTAGTTTAGGTTGCTCTGTCATCTCTCTCATCCTCTCAGAAAATAAGCTGCACGTTTCAGTATTTTTGTGAGTTTTTTAAGCTGACTTTTCATATGTTCATCAGACCAAAATTATATTATTATTATATGTCGTCTCCTCCACGCTCCATGTGCTACCACAGCTCATTTTTGCTGCTGTTCTGCTTATTTTTCTTCTTCCGTTATTGTAATTGAATGTTGTTGAATGCCTGCATCAACTTCCTGTATTTGGTCCGAAAGTCCGAACCTTCTAGAAAAGTGTTTTCACACTGCACATAAACCAGACCATGGTTAAGTAGGTGCATACCGAGAGCACCTCTTTTGGTCAGACAAAATTTTGCTCCTTTTCGTCCGGACCGTGGCTCATGGCCGCTTTCACACCTGCTATTTTGGTTTGGACCAAACTGAAAAGTCAGAAAGTCCGGACCAAACAATGTAGGTATGAAAGCACCCTAAAGCTCAGAAAAAGATCCCGAGTCATGTTCTCTAAAAGAGATATCATTACTAAATTTTCCACTCCTAATCATCCTCATCTTCAAAAATTGGTTTAATTTCTCCTCATCTCTCTAACAGCTAATATGTGGTGAGCATTTTTATGTTAATTGGCTGCTGTTGTATAATCCAGGTGATTGATTGTGGTTGAGGTGACTCTCTAACTTTGTTCCAAATATCAAAGCGTATTGCTTTTGCATTGATAGCAGAAAGGCATGATGCAGAGAGCAAAAATGGCAAGAAATATTAGTATAGTTTGCACTTCTGCATAACTGATATCTAAGATGAAGGATGGCTAAGATGTTTTCTCTAAGCTTTATTCACTGAGAGTCAGCATTAATTTATAAGCCACCTTTAATGATTCATAACCCTCTTTTACAATTCCTCAGCACTTTTCAACTTAGGCCGCTTTTCCTGACAAGAAATTAATTCACAGGCAATTTTAGAGCCACAGTGCAAATGCTTACAGCGCGTACTAAAGCATTAAAGCTGCTGGAGGTTGATTTTAAATGCTTTTGGACTGCACCGCAAAGTGGTTTCTTAATCTCTGCATGCATTATTAATGCAGCTGAATATCTGAAACAAAACAGTTTCTGAGTGTACCTCTCAATGAGAGCTGGCAAAACTGTCATTGTCTCAGCAGAGTAGTAGTCTGCTACAGCCTGGTAATCTGATTTAGCCCAATAAAATCAAAGCAGAAACAGACACTTCAAGCAAGATTTGAAACATCTAGTAGCACGAAGAACTAGATAAGAACATGTGATAAGCTGAAGCTGTCTGAATTTCCAGCTTGATAAGATTACAATCTGTTTTCAGGAGCTAAAACATGCACATACACACATGGACAGACTATACAAGCTCTGTATCACACTTTAGCATAAAGAAGGTATGCAAAAACATTGATGTCGCTATCAAGAATGCTATAAGCAGCAGTTTTAAAAAATTTAGTTTATATAGCTTACCCCTCTTTCAATTAGTCTCTGATGTGTTTGGTGTCTAAAGTTTGCTTCTTTAGATAGAGGGTGTATAATGTATTACATGTTCAAATAATTTTTTTTTGGTGCTTGAACACAAAATTTATTATTATTAATTATTAATAAATATAGACAAATTATGATTTATATTTTATTCATAATTACTATTTACTATTAATAATATACTAATAATAACTATTAAGCGTTATTATTAATAATAAAGTAATAAAAATGAATATTAATCATTAATAAAATATTAATACATTATTACATATTATTTATAAATAATAAACTGTTAAAAGCATGTGGCATAAAATTATCACCCAATCATTTTCAGTCAACTTCACTTCAGCTCATTATCACCAATGTTGCACATATGTTTGGACTGTATGGTCAATAGATCTTATTTACACAGAATTATACCTCATTTTTTTTGAGTAAAAAATAAGCAGAAATTCTGAATTATTTTGATAATAGTTACACTTAGAGGCATGGAAATAGATGGCTTATCACAGACTGGTAGACACACGCACACAGACACACACTCAAATATAAATATTCATGAATTTTAATATGAAACCGCTGATATTAAAATATGTCTGATGTGCTGAAGCTGATGTGACACTGGGAAAACTAATGCTCAACACGTTAATAACTTACAGGTGAAAACAGACTGCTGGCCAATTGCAGTCCAGACTCCATTTGAGGGACTGACAATGGCAACGGCCAATCACAAGTTAGCAAGAAACAGCAGAGCCAATTGATGAGCTTGTGGCAGCCTAAAGGGAAACCGGCTTGGATTTCAGCTGGGTCTCCATTTAATATAGTGTAACATCTCACTCAAGCAAACCAAATGGAATAGGTGGAAGGCGAGACTAGTTTGTGAACAAAATGCTTCTTGAGTACAACAAAATCCCAGACGTATGTGAAATTCCACCCAGACATTCTTTTTAAGTCTCAAAAAGAGGACATGTCTTGGGTTCTGGCTTCTGGTTACCCTACCAATTAGCATCATGCTAACCACATGTCTAAATCCATACACTTCCCAAGAAGCACTGATGATACGGCCCAAACCTGGGTGACAACCAGCATATGTAACTGGCCCAAACACCCTATGAGTAATAGAACATTGAGGTTATTCTTGTTGACAAATCAGGAACCAGTATTTTTGAGTGGGGCCATGGATGTGTCTTTGCTTAGAAAGGTTCTGGGAACAGGAACATAGACAAGATCAGTTCTGCTAGCCTTCACAACAAAAATACTACTATACATCTGCTCTGACAGCACTATAGATCTTCACACTTGACCTTCTGGTACTAAATATTACACACCATCTATACTATAACAATTCACTCCTGCTCCAACAGTATATTAGTACAACAAATTTTCTGTGATAACAGTGGCTCCTACAATACTGCAGTACTGTAATAATATATGCCTGTTTGTACAGGACTACATTCATAAAGTTTAATGGCTGCATTTGTTAACACTGCTCATTACATGACATATCAACACTGTGCTTTAGAATAAGCTCACTGGGCAACAAATTAGCCACTCGTCATTCATTGTTTAAGGTAGATTTTCAAGGGAATTGAAGGCCAGTCCAGGTGTGTGAATGCTTTTGAATGTTCATCATGCCGATCAGTATTACTTGCAGCCCTGTGATCACCAGAACTGTCACCTTGGAAAACAGGGATAGGAATATTATGTTCCTCAGTAAGATGATGAGCCAACCAAAGTACTGTAATTAAAACACCTGCAGAACATCACAGAGTGTCCTCCAGCTATCCATTGTTTTTCCACAACAAGATTGAGCAAGCAAGTCTCAGATTGAGTGTCAAAACAGATGTTGGAAAGAAACTTGATCAGTGGAAGATGATGGAAAGCAAAAAAAAGAACACAAAAAACAGTGAGACAGACTGTTGTGTTGTTCAGTAATATGAAATAGTTTTGATTAAGTGCTTTCTGTTGAGAGGTTCATGCTTTTACTGGAGTTTATTTAGATTGCACTGCTCTTTACTTTCCACTCAACCTGCAGGTGTTTTCTTTCAGCGGGAGGTGGACAGTTTTATGTCCAGTGTGGTCGAGATGAGGATGTGACTGTGTGTGAGCCTGATGGGGGAGGGGAATCTATCTATCTCTGTCTCTGACACACACTATGTATTTCTTTCTGAATCTCTGCATCTCTTTCTCTCTCTATTTTTGTCTCTGTCTCACACTCTCTATCTCTCTCTGTGTGTCTTTCTCTTTCTCTCTGTTATTAGTGTGAATAACTGTTAGGTGTTAACACTGGATTTAGCAGGAGAAGATAACAGTATTTATCTGGACACGACTCACAGTGACACCCACCCACCCACCCACCCACCCACACACACACACACACACACACACACACACACACACACTGTATTTTATAACTGTACTATTATTATTATTATTATTATTATTATTATTATTATTATGCTAGTAACTTTTTGAACTTCAAAGTGACCAGACTTTTGACTTTCTGTGTTAATCTCTCTCTGTATGTGTGTGTAGGTGGTGGGCCGTGTCATGCTGCTGCAGCTGATTGATTATCTCACAGAAAGCTACTTGAGTGACGTGTTTGTGACCAAACTTCTGAACAACACGCGCATCCACATTCTGCCCTCAATGAACCCTGATGGATTTGAGTCATCTGGACGAGACTGCATGTACTCACAGGGCAGGTGAGAGAGGCTGATTGGGTGATAGATATATAGATGAATAGATTGATCGATCTCGACTCCCTCTCCCTCCTGTGGATCGTACACACTTAATGCACTGAGCCAAGCATCAGCCAATCAGAAGCAGGCTATTTGGACAGAACTGTAGTGTGAGAAACCAGAAACACATAATGAAGTCTATATCCAGACAGATACATCACAACTCCCAGTCAAGTTATACACACTGCTGCTGCTCTACTGAGTGAGATACATCCATCACCCACAGCTCATAAAACACAGTGACTACTTCTGTTTACACACTGCACTACTGGCTACAAGTCCCACACCACATTAACTTCACTCTAATGTCTCCATCTGGTCACTTAGAGCTGCATGACTCTTCATTAACTGAAAATCAACACATTTTAAAAGGCCTTTTAAAAAAGAGTGTACATATTAAGTTTAATGTAGTATGAATGCATTGTTAAAATTTCTGGAAAGAACCATTCAGTCCTCCAGTCCATATACTTTATGGAAGCTAAACTGAAGAAAATTCTTGTAGAAAATGCAGAGTGAATGCACAGCTTAGGCAGTTCCCATGCAGTTGCTAGGCTGTTGCTTAGGAGTTGCTATTGTATCCCAAGTGGTTGCTAGCCTGTTGCTAAGTGGTTGCTAGGTTGTTGATGTGTGGTTGTGAAGTTGTTGACAGGCTGTTGCTATATGGTTGCAAGGCTGTTCCTAAGGGGTTGCTATGGTGTTGCAGCTGTTTGATAGGTGGTTGCTATGTGGTTGCTACATGGTTGTTTTGGTGTTGCTTGGTGATTGCTAAGTGGTTGGTCAGTACTGAGGGATGAATAAAGGACACAATGGAATGCAGGTCAGTACTGAGGGATGAATAAAGTACACATAGTAGAGTGTGGGTCAGTACAGCTGTGGATTAGTGTTTGGTGATCTGTCTGTCAGTTAAGCACAAGTACAGTAGATAGATGTGTATTTTCCACCCCATTCCTTCTTAATGTGAAAACATTCCATTTTTTTCTGAAAATACATGTTGAATCAAAAAGCTATAAACAAGCACAACTTTCCTGATCAGACTGAACATTATGGAGTTGAAGTGGTGTTCTTGTCTCAGAAACTGTGGGACAAAATATGTGGCATCAAAAAATAAGAATATAAATAGAATAACAATATACTTGCTTTGCAATATGAAACTATAATAATATAAATTGGATTACCATAGTGTTATCTAGGAAAGTACTAATTTCCTGCTTTTGTGATGTCACTGAAACCAGTACATTTGCATATGCATGTCTATTCACCCTGAAGAATTTAATTCCAACCCTTTCAAAGTGAAGTGTTTTAGCCTGTACTGATTTTTTAATAAATGGGCAACCAATCAGAACAGTAAAGGCACAGTAACAACAACAGGGGGTTTAATAGGGTGGAGAGTCCATATAGAGGATGTGTACAGTGCCCTCCATAATTATTGGCACCCCTAGTTAAAATGTGTTAAAAGTCTTAAAATAAATAATTTTTTTATTGCAGAAGAGTGATCTCACTCTGAAAAAGTTTAGAAAAAAAGCAACCTTCAACTCAAGTGAAAAAATAAAAATAAAGAAAAAATCCTGACTAAGAAATAATTATTTCCTATAAAATGACCTGTTCCACAATTATTGGCACCCTTAAAAATTTCTTGGAAATAAATGTATTTGAACCATTTATGTCACTTCTACTGTAGTTTATAAAGTGGAACAAAGTATCTAGGAACTTTTAATGAGCAATTAATTACTTCCTGTCTCCATGGGGTATAAATATGGCATTACACAGAGGCTTATTTCTCTTACTCAATCTTAAGCATAAGAAAGACAAGAGAACCCACTATTCAAGTAAGGCAGATGTGTGTTGACCTTCATAAATCAGGCAATGGCTACACAAATTATAATTATAATTAAATAAGTTATACTCATAAGGGTAAATGGGTGGAGTTTGCCAAGTGGTACTGGGATTTTAAGATCAAGATAGAGCTTTTTGACAACAAACATTCTAAGTGGGTTTGGGGTAACACCAAGGATGAGTACCCAGAAAGAACACCTCATGCCCACTGTTAAGTATGGGGGAGGATCAGTGATGCTGTCGGCCTATTTCTCCTCCAAATGATATGGGAACCTTGTAAGGATACATGGGATCATGAACTCTTTGAAATATCAGGACATTTTGAATCAGAATCTGGTGGCCTCTGCGCGAAAGCTGAAGATAGGTGGTTACTGGGTCTTTCAGCAAGATAATGACCCTAAACATATGGCCAAATCTACTCAAAAATGGTTCACAAGACACAAAATCAAGCTCCTATCATGGCCATCTCAGTCCCTTGACCTCAACCCAATAGAAAACCTGTGGGGTGAGCTGAAGAGGAGAGTGCATAGGAGAAGACCCAAGACTCTGGACGATTTAGAGAGGTTGTGCAAAGAGGAATGGTCGAAGATCCCTATTTCTGTATTCTCTCTTCTTGTGAAGAGTTAAAGGAGAAGATTGAGTGCTGTCTTGTTGACAAAAGGAGGTTGTACAAAGTATTAACACCAGGGGTGCCAATAATTGTGGCACATATGATTTCATTCAAAAGATTTATTTCTTAATGTGTAATTTTTTTCCCACCAAATAAAGGCACATGAATTAAAGCTTAGATTTTTAAAATAATTTATTAGAAGCTAAAGAACACTTCTTAACCAGGGGTGCCAATAATTATGGAGTGCGCTGTATGTGCTTTACAATAAGTACATGTAATCATTATTAATATGAAATATAACATCATGAAGCATAAATTATTTTTCAATATGTACCCTAACCAAATACTTACTTAATATGACTTCACCTTAATTAAAAATACATTGTTTTTGTGTCACATTTTGGTAGGTAACATTAAAAGTGATTAAGAGTAGTTCAAAAACACATTGACAGATAATTAATTAGTGGTTTATTATGGTATTCAGTATTAATAATAATATGTTAAATGCAAGGGGCGGCACGGTGGCTTAGTGGTTAGCACGTTCGCCTCTCAGCGCTGAGGTCTTGGGTTTGAGTCCACATCTGAGCGGAGTTTCCATGTTCTCCCCGTGTCTGCGTGGGTTTCCTCCGGGGTCTCTAGTTTCCTCCCACAGTCCAAAAACATGGAGGTCAGGTGAATTGGCTACTCTAAAAAAAAAAAAAATGTCAGTGTGTGTATGTATGTGTGTGCATGTGTGTTCACCCAGCGATGGACTGGCACCCTGTCCTGGGCTTAGTTAAATAGTGTAATGCCCTGCCCTGCGCCCTGTGAGGGGGTAGGGGACTAACCGTGACCCTGATAAGGATTAAGCGGGTGTGATAATGAATGAATGTTAAATGCAAAGAAATGAAGATGTATCCACATCATGTTATTATTACTACTAATGATTCATTTAGACATTAATTTAATTTTAGTTTAAAAGTAATGTTAAGCACTTCACTGCCTGTTACTAATAGATTATCTTTTAAAGTTTTTTTTTAAGTAATAGATTATTTTTTTAAAGTCTTTTTACTTTTTGCAGTGTTCCCCTCCATTTCCTCCACTTCCCTCAGGCCTGCATTCAAAATTAGTCTTGATTGCATAAGCACAATCTTACAGAACTAGTCCATTATTATAGCCAAAATATTATTTTTAGGAATTTCCTGAGTCTTGGTTTATTTTGAGTGGCTCTTTGTAGATGAAACAGCTCATCAGGAAAACCTCAATAACACTAGTGAAGCATGTGATTTAGTAAATCACATTACATTTCAGTATAAAGTTTGTTAATAATCTCCTGAATTTTGTTGCGTTTCAAATGGAGTCCTGTATACTGAAACTGGAGAGTCCTGTATACTGAAAATGAAAAAACATAATTGGAAACACACAACTTCACTGTACTTTTTAGGATTTCCTCTCTCAATGTGGATGGACAAATGTTTGGATTTTTATATAGCAACCACATGAAATAAATGCAAAATGCTGATATTTTTTTGTAAAAGAACCCTTCAGATGAATAATTTGTAATATAGTAATACATGCTTAGATTGGGATTTAAAATGTTTAGACCCCCAATAATCAATTTCTTATTCTGCACAGCACTAAAGGAACATTATGTAGGTTCATCCTACAACTCAGCTGCAAGATGTTTCTCCTGAGAGCTCCATTCTATTTGTTTGGGACATATTCAAACATCTGTAAAGGATTGCAAAATCATTTTTTTCAATGTTTATTCCAACATCTTTCCAAAATAACTTGTTTGACAACATGACAAATGGTTTATTGAAGCCATATCTATGAAATAGCAGATCAAAATAGATATGATCAACATACACTACAGGTCAAAAGTTTTAGAACAGTTTTAGAACGTTTTAGAATGTTTCTGGTTTCTTTCAGCAAGATAATTTCCCAAAACATATTAGTCCAAAAATTACCCTTGAAACACTTCTAGATACAAGAATGGGAAATATTAGTCTGTACAAGACTTCAAAAGGCATTTCTAAACCAGATTTTGCATCAAAATCAGGCTCAAGACAGAACAAGAAAGAGAGCTAAAGAGAGAGAGAGAGTGGTGCAGACAAAGGAGATACAAACTGAGATAAAGACTGAAAATGAGAGAGAGAAAGAGAGAGAGAGAGAGAGAGAGAGAGAGAGAGAGATGATGTCAATAAAAACAGAGAGAGGGTGTTCCATGGAGCTGTGGTGGTGAGTGTTTTTGTCTTTCTGTTATTTTTACTCTCTTTGGTCCACTTGCACACTCTCAGCTCTTTCTATGAGGATTGGCATGGAGACATTAACCATCAATCACATGAGCTCATCTGTATATATACAGCAATGCAGCTTCAGCTCAAAGGTTTACTCATGAGGAGTGTTCTTCATTGCAATCAGAACAAAACCTACATTTTTCATTGTATGAAAATTTCCTGATCACTGGATCCTTAGAAATGACTTGAAATTAGATCTTTTTACATTGACTTCTATTAAAAAATAAGAAGTTTTTTCCTTATCCTGTAACGTTACCATTTTGTCAATGCAAGGTCTTGTTCCAACACCAACAATAATGTCAGCAGTTGTGTGCCGACATGGTCCTGTAGGCACAAAACAGTTCATGAGCCAAGAACATTAGACAGAAGATGTTTATTTCCATGCACTTTCTAAATCTCTCTAGGCATCTATACTTTTAGCAGCTATTGTCCTTTCAAACACTTCAACTGACCTCCACCCTTTACTAATGTACTGGTGATGATGTAAGAGCATCTTCATTTCCTTCTAGTCCAGTGGTGCTTGACATTAATGCTAACCCAAACTCAAAGCTCTTGTCTATGTATGTACATCAGTGATAAATGTGTCATTGCTGAAAGCCCAGATGTTCTAGTACAAAAGCACTGGAACCACAGCAGTTAAAATTTCCAGAGGTTCATGTCTATATTTGGTGCCTATCCAATGTACTGTCAGATTTACGTGCAATGGAGCAATGATTTCTCTTGGCAGTTTAGGAAAAGACAGGCCTTTGAGGTTTTAGGTAGCCTACATAGGCCTGCTTTATAATAAACATCAAAAGTTTCCACAAATGTGATGGAAAGGAGATCATATACACACATTCACCACTGGTCAGTTTATGACTCACCAAAACATCTGAATGTTCCAATGGAAATGCTATAATTTGATCGAGGGACAGCTGGAGAAAACAGAACTTTAAAATAGCTGAAGCTGAAGTACATCTGCTGGAAGTCTCTCTGTGGAAGTTCAGGGTGAGGTTTTGGCGTTTTTAGTCTCATTGATGATGGACTTCTTGTAGTCAACAGACTACACTCATCTCCTTTCTTCTTTTACCCGTAGATTGAAAGCAGCTTATACTACATTTGCTTTGATGTTTTTAGTCTCATGTTAACAGTTGACAGATTCATAAATTTCACTTTCACTTTTAAAATGTTGCACCGTCTTGACCTAGACACACACGTTTCCTAGATCCACAACGAGGAATGCATTTTTGTAATTTGTTACAAAACCCAACATATAGGGGCAGCCGTGATCTGATCTTGTGACTGGAAGGTTGCTGGTTTGATCCTCAGGTAGGCCATGACTGAAGTACCCTTGAGTACTTCAATCAATTTGGCAACAATAGAAATTAAATTACATTTGGATTTGACTTTTTTAGATTTCTCTACCACATCAACATACAAAATCTGTGGGCTACCTAGATAAGATTTTGACCAACATACAACTGCCATATTTAACATTACTAGACATTGTTATTATTAACAATCATTTTTGTTTGCTAGAGCTAGTACAGTAAGTGCTATTTACTTCACATTTGGTAGACTCTTTTCACTTTTTGTCTCCTCACCTCAGTAGAATGAAAACAAATAGGCTAGTACATAAAAAATAGAATATATAAAAAGTTGTGTTCATAATTTAATTCAGCAAAATACTCATAGTATAATCATGAAGCTTAAAGTGACATAAGTCATTTTTGTTTTAATGTCGATCTGTATGACTTCTAACTTGGGGTAAAATGGTAAAAGTGTCAATTATGTCCAGAGATGGTAAACAGATAAACAGGAGAAATACCATAAATGTTGACTAGCTGGTATCAAAACTTGAGCCATAGTAGCTGAATATAATGTATACATTGAATGATACAATAGACATTTTGTAAAATTTCTGCTGGAAAAAAGTCCTGGTGTCCTGGCTCAGTAAATGGAAAGAAACAAAGTGGCTCAGAAACATTACAAGATTCCAGCCAATCAAAAACAGTGCACTGTGCTGCGTTGTATACTATTATTGCAATGTTTACACAGTTCCACATTTGCACATTCCACAATACACTCACTGTAGGCTGGAATCTTGCTTCCCACTAAACAATAACTCAGTAACATATACTGACCAACATTACACTTGTCCTGTCCTGTAATGTGTCTTACAGGGCTTACACTATAGCATAGACCTATGCTGTCATTGCACTTGTGTTCTGTGTTGCACCTAGTCCTAGAGGAATGCTGTTTTGTTTCATTATGTACTGTACTGTAAGTAGCTGAAATGACAATAAAAACTTGAACTTGAAAAGTGGCCTTTAGTTCTAATGCACAGGAAAGGGGAAAAGGAAAGGGAAGGGCAGGGGTAAACAGTGTGGAGACATCCAAATCCTGAAATTCTTCCATTGAGTTCAAATATCAAGTCATTATCTACATTCATATACAGCAGCTTTAATTTATGAAAAGTGACATTATTGAAGTGTAAGACTGTTGTTTGGTTACTGTGAGGTTAAATTTACTCGGCTATAAGAAAATAAAATGTCTCAGCTCTAGTATTACACAAGTTAAAGGGATGTTCCCACAAATATAGTCGTGCCTAAGGTGTGCATGTCTGGTTCACAGGTCAGTCAGAGACACTAAAGTAAATCAGCCATTAAATCCAAACACATTTTTGTGTTATATAAACACTGCAATGCTTTGTCTAAAGTGGTCATATATCATCTTGAGAGGAGTCTCCTGCTTGACAAGTGGTTCCCAAGTACATCATCTATACATGCATTTTAGCTCCACCAGAATCTGGTTAAAAAAAAAATGTATTAATGTTATTGAGTAGCACTTAAATAAACAAATATTGGCAACAAAAAATTGTGAGACAAAACAAAACAAGTCCAGGAAAAGAGGGTCAAAACAATAAAAAAGGTAATTTCAGCAAACAGTTCATTATTTTTTGTATTAAAATGTTTTTGTAGAAAAATAATTTAGCCTTGTGCTCTTTATTTTTATACTAAAGTAAAGAAATAAAGCATCAAAAGACATTTAATTTAAAAACTAATTTTGAAATCCTTGCAGTTAAAACTTAATTCATTAGTTAAGCTGTACTAACATTTACAATGTATGCTTACATTATGACTGTAATATCAATTTGAGCTACTGCTAAGACACAGTAAATTCAGTTATAAATTATGTCTTGCTGAGTAAAAGTTGCTCTGATTCTGAATACTGAAGGTGTTGGCCAAAGTCACATTTTAAACTCAGTCAATCCAAAGCAAAGTTAGCTGCTACTTTCTAAACTGTTTTCCATTAGTAACACAATGCCTTTGTGTTGCTGTATTGATTTGATACACCAATAATGATCTAACAAAGCCAAAAATTCTCAGATTTGTATTTAGCCATCTAAATCTATCAATGGTATCAATCTACCATTTAAACATTAAAGGCTTAAATCCAAAAACAGCTGACTGAATCCCTGGAGGAACAATTGACGAGGCATCCCATCATGTTTACAGAGCATTCAAAGAGCAAGTTTAATGGATCCAAGATTTGAGCATTTTTACATCTGTCTTCTAAAGGACTGAGGGAGGGTTGGAGCAGTTGGACATTTGGGGCTTGTTTTCCTCTGTAGCCTATCAAGCTATAGCTGTATTATGAGTACAATCAGAAACTATTTACCATTATAGGAAAAAGGAGAAGCCAGTACAAAAAATCTTGTTTACTGTTTATTTCTACGACATTCACTTTTTTTTCCAAACACAACCAACCAGTGAGATTTTGAAATGGTCAGAAAACCTTCTGAGATGTGAGTTTTCTTACAAAACATCAAGACTAACATGGTTAACAAAGCTAAATTCTACCAATCAGCACTATGCTAACTTCAAAAACTTAAAAGTTGCTGCATAACTAAAACCAGTAACATATATTGATGCTTTTCCATTTATAGATAATACCTTATACAATATTTTTGACATCCATCCATCCATCTGTACAATAGGTCAGGGTTCAGAAAAGATGGGTGCAGGTATATAGAAACATGGATTTAATGAGTAAACAAACTAACAAACATACACTTAACTAGATAAGCCAATACAGAACAAAAAAGCTAACAATACCAACAAACTCTAGCTAAGCAGAGGGCTGACTAGGCCTCAAGCTGATCAGTAGAAATAACAAAGGGCCAGTTAATCCTTACTACAGACAGGATACGGATGCTACTCAGGCTAAATAAGATAGGGAGCTAGTCAGCCAACAAGCAAGGTAGGCTAACATAGAGGACCGCTGAGGTCTCAATATACAAGGAAGGCTAACACAGAGGACCATGGAGGTCTCAGTAAACAATTTACACAGGCTAGGGAAGCCAAATAATCTAAGGATGCTAAACAGACTAACTAATGGGTTAGGAAGACCCATTGTGGTTTTCTGAGTGACTTTCATGTTTCTTGAAGTCCAGCCTTGGTGATGCTTCACCTGGTGGAGGGTGCACCCTGGTTTCTTTTGTGTTCGTTTGGCGAGGTTCATTTGGAAGTCAGTTCCCTTCAACTGGGGTGCTGATTCAACTTGGTTAACTACATTTTGGTTAACAGGGACAATGTATAAATTAGATTTCTGTCCAAACTGTTCCTGTTAATTGAATTGAACTGAGTTGAACTACAGTGATCTGTATTGATCTGGTGCTGCGGCAGCCCTACAATAACACTTCACAGCTCTGTTGTTGTGTATCTGATAATAGCTGAGAGCAGCACTTCTTTACACAGAGTTTTGGATTAGCTAATGTGGAGGATTAAGCAGGATCACCAAACAGCTCTACAGTGAGTACACTTGCTAATCAACTTCACATGAGTCAGAGCTCACTGTGCTGACTAATACTAGCTGCTTTGAAATGAAGAAGTTAGTAGTGCATTTGGAGGTTGACCTGGACTCCAATAAGGTTAAGTGTGAGCTAAAGCCTAATTGGTACCAATGTAGTTATCCCTGGGAAGGTTCTGTAAGTTAAACATTTACAGATAAAATGTGTTTTAATAGCTTTAATGCAGTATGAATTTGCCATGTGCTTTTGCAGTATTTATAGTTAAAAGTCTGACAGTACTATATGTGGAGTGAATGTAATTGTAGTTAAAAAAAATGCTTATACGCCATCAGTTTATACCACAATCCAGTATGCATCTGATATGTAGATATTACAGCCTGACAGGGATATTTCTGAGTGATTTAATCCAGTATGAATCTGCAGTGTGTATTTGTGGAGTGTGTATTGATGCATTGGTAATGTTAATAGTAGAATTACCTCTTTGACCTACTAATTAATACCCAGAGCACCGCAGTGCTTTAGACAAGAATGATGTTACTGACTCACAATCACTGGACAGCACATCTTTCACAAAGCAGTTAGTTTAGGCTCAACTCGTGTTCAGCCAGTGTGTCATTTATTTTGTTATAGTCACTGATTATTTTACTAAAACATACTGTGTGTGTGTGTGTGTGTGTGTGGGTGTGGGTGTGGGTGTACACAAACCCAGTCTTATACAACAGCACTGTTAATGGTTATGTAATATTACTTAATATTACTTAATATTAATTAATATTAAATGTTAGACTACATATTAGTCAATGTTATATTTTACAAAATATATGCTGAAAAATTATTTATGAATATAGACAGTCATGTAAAATTATGAAAACCTTAAACATGCCTCTGCTTCACAGGTTCATGTATAATAATTCCTTCAGTGGTGATCTCTGACACTTTTCTCATTTCTCCTGTGTTCATTATTGAGGTTCACTGGTCCACTGTGGTGTTTCAATTCCTCTGTACCACTGGCTAGAGTCATTGTTCGCCAGTGGCCTGTGGGGCACCACTGTTAGGTCATCGGGAGGCACTCAAATTAATTTTCAGTACACCATCAATACAGTGGCTCTAGAACATCCCACAAAATCCACTCTTCACCCAGTACCCTATTATCATGCCCTTTTGGACGTTAGTCAAATCACGTCCTTTGCCCATAATTATTGTTTTACTCTACAACTGCTACAACTGGCTGGTGTGATCACGTATTTATAGTTTCAGCAAAACCTGTCATGTGGCATCCCAAACCAAGTTCATTCAAAACCAGGGCTGGTCATAATTTTCTAATATAACTGTATATTTCAAGGGTGGGCAATTAATTTTCCCAAAGGGCCACATGAGAAATCAGAACAGTTTTAAAGGTCCCGACTCAGGGCTGGCACTCCACATATGCAGATCTCACGCTGTGCATGGGGCACCACATGTCCCTTTCATCCGCACCTCCCCTGTATACAGTATATATAATATCCCTTTATAAAAAAGTAAATGAAACATTACAAATATATCCTGCTCTCGCACACACTTACTCTTCTTCCATTTAGTGGAGGGTGCGTTCACACTCATATATTTCACACGCTAGCTAATCTTTTTATATGCTCGCTCTCGAAATTCACTGCAAAAACACCAAAAATTCATCAGCCAATTGTTCCTGCTGTTCCTCTACATTAAAATCACACATTAGTCAAAAATGTATTACAGTTAAATAACAAATGATCAGAGAGACAGAGGTTTCTTCTAAATTATTTTGCATCATTACATGAGATCACCAAATATTTTTTTGTGAGGGTTAGAAAGATGGCACATGATACAGCACAAACACTTTTACCATCGCCAAACTGATGAAATGACTTGGATAATACACAGGCTGACAGAAAATATGCAACCTTAGTGTCACTTCTAGATGAAGTGTGATTGCAACATTACAATATAACACATTACTAAATAAATAAATAATTGTGTGTGCTGTGTGTGTGTGTGTGTGTGTGTATGTGTGTGTGTTTGTTTAAGTAATTAATTACTGCTTTCTGATTGGCCGATGACGCAGGAACATTTGAGTGTGCACACACTCCACTAAACCGTGTGAGAGCAGGATATATCTGAGCTCGCGTGAGCAGTTGTGTAGCAGAGCAAAGCTAATCTGAGCTTTAGCAGAATAAATATGAGTGAGCACATGTATATTTTGTGTCAAAACAAAGAAAATGTGTTTTAGAACTTGCTTGTGTGGTCCAGTTGCAGCCTTTGTTTTGTACACCCATTTTCAGCTGCTATTTGTATTCAGGCGATAGCACTGCTCCCGGGTCGGTCAGAGACAGTCAGCGGGCCGGATGTGGCCTGCGGGCCATAAAATGCCCAGGTCTGATCTACAGAGTGTGTAGTTGTTACAGTCTGACAGTAATTTGTGGAGTGTTTTATTCCAGTATGAACCTACAGTGTGTGTAGTTCTTACAGTATGACAGTAATATGTTAGGAAAGAATAACCTTCTTTAGTCATCTTGTTGTAATCCACCTTACATTTCTGGAATAATTGTGTGAATTTTGGTACATTAGACAGATTCTCTACAGTTTACCAACTAGCCAATCAAATCTTGACAAATTATTTTGCATAGCCTGACTGCAATACAAATTCAACTCAGTAGTGCTGTTCAGGCTTCTGACACAGCCATATCAGCTCAATCCTGTTTTACCTCATAACAAACCTGAGCAAAGTAATTAGCATTCCACAGGTCTTGATTCAGGTGTGTTTGGAGTGCAATTAAACAGTGCATAGACTGACTAGCCTCAAGGCTAGTTATCTTGTTCAACCTTTCTGGACTCATATTTTCCTACACCTGAATTAAAAATGTGTATGAATCACTGTCATGAATCACTTAATTATACATCACTACTGTCATTATAATATGTGATCTCATACATGATGTGATAAATGATGTATTGTGATACACTATAGACATAATTTTTTAAAAGTTTATATTGGGCATTATCAGAACTGCCAACTGCAGCCTCATTCTGTCCTATCTCTAAACCATCTCATACTTACCTCACACTGCATTGAGTCATCAGATAAACTTGCTTGTTTGTAGGGCCCTACAAAATGTACAGCCATGAGAAGCATGTCATGGACTGTGAAATTAGCCTTTTCCCATGAAATAAACCATTTGCTGTGAAATGTGATTTTAAGCTGTTTGTACTGTAATTGCAAGTTCTGACATAACATGTAGATGTTATTTGACATTTTGGATTCACATAGCCATGTTCAATGAGGGGGGAGCCCCTGAGAGATGAAACTTTGACATCAAAGTGTGTGTGTGTCCTTGTATTTCTCCCTGGTGGGGACTGAATGTCCTCATAATGATAGGAATGTATATCAGATCTGTAAAAATTGGGACATTTTTTCACACAAGAAATATGCAGTTTTCATTACAAACATCTTTTTTTTTTTAAACGAGCAGAAGCATTGACCTTAAGTTTAGTTTAAGTTAAGTTTAGGTTCATTTTTGCTCAGTATTGCACATGTGAATGGAATGTCCTCACTAATATAGTATTACCATTGTGTATATGACCTAAATTTGATTTAATTGACCAAAGTGTGTTTGTGTGTATATACCAGGTTTATGTCACATTGTGGGGACCAAAATCTGTTAGTGTAGATGTGTCTTTCTTGCAGGACTGTGTGTGTGTGTGTGTGTGTGTGTGTGTGTGTGTGTGTGTGTGTGTGTGTGTGTGTGTGTTTGTCTGTCTGTCTGTCTGTCTGTCTGTCTGTCTGTCTGTCTGTCTGTGTGCATTGGGTTGGAGAAATGCATTATATGACTTTAACTGTGAAAAAGATATTTGCACTTGAGCATTCATAATGCACATTCTAAGGGATTAACAAAGTTTATTGAACAAATGTCATGAAATATAACACTTTTCATAGAAAATCCTGTAATGTTTTTCACAGAATTTCCTGTGAATTTGGTGGGACCCTACTTATGTAGTTTTAAACACCATGGCATACTGTAATCTTTAAAAATCTACAAAACTAGACAAAATCCAAACTTCATACTGGCAACTATCAGTGTGGCACCTCGTCAGGGGTGGCACAAGCCATGGCCCTGCCCCCATACCATAAAAACTGAGCTGATCAGAGCTGTTGTAAAATCCACCATATACCACAACTCTGACCTCATCACAACATCTGAATTATGTATCAATGCACTACGAGTTTATCAGATGTTGTAGATTGATATTCGCACTCATGTTGCCTGGCAACAGTGTTAACTATTTGTGGACTATATCGACTTGCAGAAGAATAGTTTATTGTGATTGATTAAATTTATACATTCATTTATAAATTGAACATTAGTATGTTTTATTATAAATTATTATATAAAAATTATTAAAGCAATAAGCCACTCACAACCATGCGTTACTGCAATTTGATCACTCGCATTATGCCAGAAACATACTTCCCTGTGATAAAATAACAGTAACGCATGGCCTCTTATGGCTTATTTCTTTAATTTAGCCCATAATTTGCTAACTAAAATAGCACAAATGTTAATTTTAAAAGTACAAACAGAGCATAAACGAACGAGACCATTTTGTTGCATGACGCCACAAGTAACACAAACCTGCACAAACGCGAGGGGATTAGGGATGTTGGGTGATGAGTGTGTTGGGGTGCCTGGGGGGTTATTCGCCCAGGCCACCAAACAGGCTAGGACTACCCCTGTTTGCACACTGCTAACATGCTTCTGTAAAACTCCATGTCTTGATAGTCACCTTAGCCCCAGTGCTTCCCTGCAAAACTACAGAAGCAAACATTAGATTGCTTCACCAACCTTGGGGCAACAGGAACATTGTCTAACATTTGATCTTCATTACAGGTTCAACAAGAACGGCGTGGACCTGAACCGAAATTTTCCAGATGCTTTCTCCCGTGGTAATGGTCAGATAACACAAAAGGAGGTGGTGGCTGTGATGGAATGGCTGAAGACAGAAACATTTGTTCTCTCCGCTAACCTTCATGGAGGAGCAGTGGTGGCCAGCTATCCCTATGACAACAGCAATGGAGGTTATTTTCACCTATGTGTGCACAGATACTTTCTGAATTACAAAGCATTACAAAGAATTATAAGTGGTCAAAACAGACTTCAGTGAAACACATTTGTGAATATTGATTACAACCGCACATTTTCATCAAATTATCTTCTCCCTAGAACCTTACCTAACATAGTCTAAGGTTAGCATTTAATGAATGTCTAAATATCAGTGAACATAAAGAGCAAAGATGACATATATTCAGACCTGTTCAACCATTTTGTAATGCTTAATATTGTTTTAATTACCATTTGAACTTTTATTGTACAATTTGATGCTCAGATGTAAGATATTAGACAAGACGTTCTTTAAATTTTGCACTGGACACAGCTAATGTAGCTACAAGTAAAGAAAGCTTATGACCTCCAATGAACACTGTGCAAATGATCCAGCTCCATCAAATTATTTCAACTGAACTGTTGCTTTTATATTCAGGATTTTGAACTAAATATGCAACAGATCTGAAATCTAATAACAAACCATTAAACATTTCCTGGAATTAACTGCCAGGAAATACTGAATGCTTGTCTATGTTAATGAGTCAGAGAGAAGATAGCCTCGAGCTCTATATGCTAGTTTCTGCTAAACCAGTATTTCTGTTTATAGTAGCATTGCTGTGATGTTGTGATGTCTTGAACTGCATCCAGGCACTGAACTGCAGGGGGGCTCCAGCGTCAGCCCAGATAACGATGTCTTCATCCACCTGGCCCAGACTTACTCCTTCAGTCACGGAAGCATGAGGAAAGGAAACAGCTGCTACGACACCAAAGACTTCACTGATGGCATCACCAATGGCTTCAGCTGGTACCCCCTTGAAGGTATAAAAGGGTAACCTCTTAATAGTCCACTGTGTTTTTTTAGGATTTTAAACAGCAAACACATGAAACACATTCAGTATGTTAAAATCCTTCAAATTAGCAGATATCTTTTTTTTCTCTTGTTTACAGTACAAGTCATAAGTTTGGACACACCTTCTCATTTAATTATTTTTTTCCCTACATTGTAAATGAACACTGAAGTCATCTAGACTATGAAGGAACACATAAGGAGTCATGTAAAAACTCAAAGGTGTTAAATAAACCAAAATATGTTTCAGATTTTAGATTATTCAAAATAGAAACACAACTGATGGTCTCAAACACATTAAGAGGGCAAGAAATGCAAGTCATGAACTCTTGACAAGGCACAGTTGCTAACTGAAAGCCATTACAGGTGAAGTATGAAGAATGTAAAATATAAAACATTTTCTGGTTGGTTTATCACTGGTTTGTTTACTAAATAATTACATTTGTATTTCTTCATAGTGTGGATGACTTTAGTATTAATCTACAATGCAGAACATTTTTAAATAATGAGAAACCACTGAATGTCCAGACGGTGTGATCCAAACTTTTGACTGATACTGTATTTCAAAGAAAGCACATGGTTTATTTGAAGCAGAATCTTTTATTGGCAGCTCAAAATAGGCAGAAATGGATAACTAGAGCATAAAGAGTTCCAGCTTTGACACAAATACAGAAGATTGATGTTTTAGCAACACTGCTACCATAAACACTATTCACATAAGCTTGCGTATGCAAATCTTTCATTTTTTTTTATTGGCTGCTCTCTGCATGTGACCAACATTAACATGCCTTGCAACTCATTATTGACAATGTGTTGCACTTGCGCCCAGTGTTTTTTACTGCTCATTTGCTTAAATGGAGCCTGAAGGGCTGGCCTTATGCAACACTTACATGAATATTTTTTAATGTATTTGGAACTACTGCCATTTTCATAAGTCAAATATACTACAAAGTTAGAAAATTATAATTAAATAAATTACATTAAATATGTAAAAATTACATTTAAATAAAATACATTAGCACCATATGCTAATGTAGAGACGTCTCTCTGTATAAATAACTTCAGTATCTACTTTATAATAATTTGTATTACACTGCAAGCAAATACATTTATAATACAATGACGAGAGATTTTTAAATCAGGAAAATGAAAACTGCTTGCTCTGTTTTATATGGTGGGAAGTTTCATTTATGACACATGGGTCTCTCTCTCTCTCTCTCTCTCTCTCTCTCTCTCTCTCTCTCTCTCTCTGTCTCTCTCTCTGTCTCTCTGTCTCTCTCAGGGGGAATGCAGGATTATAATTATGTGTGGGGTCAGTGTTTGGAGATCACTCTGGAACTGTCCTGCTGTAAGTTCCCTCAAGAAAGTGACCTGCCGGGTCTTTGGCAGGCAAACAAGCCTGCACTGCTGGCCTACATGCAGCAAGTCCATCTAGGTATACACACATGCACACATGCACACACACACACACACAGTTTGTGCTAAACAAAAGCCTGTGTAACACTTTGGGAAAAATGATTTCAGATGGATGTAATTTGTAAAAAAGTGAAGGCATGTCAGACTCCATTGGAGTGTCTGAAACACCCTCAGACTCCAGAGGATTAAATACGTCACTGACTGTGAACACAAGCTAGTTTCATTCAGCTGTTAGACATGAAAAACAGCAGTGGCTCACTGCTAGGACTCTTTAATAAAGACGCCACTCCGCATGCTACATGCAAGGTTTGAGTGACCAAGCTAAACCAAAATAGCATTGAAATTCTCATAGAGGTACTAAGAAATTAACATTATCATAGAAATGGGTTTTGGCTTGGTTTTAGTGTAAGTTAGTGAAACCTGACCTGGCTTTTGGGCATTAAATATGGAACAACAGATAATACAAAGGAATCTTTATCTTCTTTAAATGTGCATTCTCATCTCTGAAAGTCCAACTTTGTAACAATATCATTCTGCAATTATAGCTGTGTTATAATATCCCATTGCTCGTCCAATTCAGGTAAACCTGTTATATTACACTGTAAAGTCAACGCTTTATACACAGCACATAATCAGACAACGACACCAGCATATCAGTGACCTGCTGACATGTGATAGCAGCTCAGTAGCCTGGACAAAGCAGGAGTGTCAGCATGACACACCTACAACAGCTCTGCAAACTGACCCCAACATGTCTCAGCTCACAGCTAAAGGTCTAAAGCAAAAGGCCTAAAACAACAAACACATACAGAATTTCTTCTGTCCAGGGAAGGCATTCTATTATTGAATAAACCACCCCACCTCATCCCTAACTCCCCAAATCATCCCAAAAGTTCTGGATAGAGCAGAGAACACAGTTCCACTGTACCACAGCTCAATGCTGGGGGGCTTTATACCCCTCTAGCCCATGCCTGGCATTGGGAACAACAATATGTTCATGTTTATCTGCTCCAGAGAGTCATATTCTATTCTGTGTCAGCAATGTATGATGGGACATAAGAATATGGTATATGTGTGCCTTAAGCTTGCATTTCACAAGCTTTTCAGTTTTTACTTCCCTAGTCATCAATTTAATGATGTTCTTTTTTTAAACTAATATCCTCTTCCACTTCTCCATGAAGACATTACTAAGCTGGTGGATGTTAGACCCCTTGTGCTCCTCTACCTTCTGCTTGAGGATGCCCCATGTACTCAATCGGGTTCAGGTCACCACTACCTTTATCTTCAGCTTCCTCAGCAAGGCAGTTGTCATCTTTGTACTGGGGGTTGTCATCATGTTGGAAAACTGCCATGTGGCCCAGTTTCTGAAGGTGTACTGTCACAGTACATGTTGGAATTCATGTTTCTCTCAATGAACCGCAGTTACTCAGTGCTGGCAGCACTCATGCAGCTGCAGAACATGATAATACCACCACCATACTTGACTCTAGGCATGAACAGTTATCTTGCTACTCCTCACCAAAGCACCATCACACATGCTGGACACCATCTGAGCCAAACAAGTTTATCTTGGACTCATCAGACTACAGGACATTGCTTGTCTTATGGTTCAGAAAAGGTTTCCGTCTGGAATAACTCAGCTACTTTGGTTGACCCTGGTGAGGCCCATTCTGAGTGGAACCCATCCTGGAAAACTGCTGTTTGACCTTGGACACTGTGCTGTAGTTCAGTTTCAGGGTTTTAGAAATCTTATAGTCTAGACCATCTTTATGGAGAGCAACAATTCTGTTGTTCGTATGTAATATCTGATGAGGGAAAATTTTACTTCTGTTTAAAGTGTTTTTCAATTCATCTCAAGCCATTTTATAATGCGTCTGAAAATGACCACAATTTCTGACCGGCTTTCTTATGTTTTTTTTTTTTTAGCCATACTGCAATAATCCCAGCTTTTAAAAAAAAATAGCTACATTTTTAACTGAAAGTCTCATGTATTGTTATACTGATATTTTAGGTATTTATCAGTCAAAATACATACATGCACATTATACTTATATAGCGCCTTTCTAGACACCCAAGGATGCTTTACAATCAACACACTTCATATACACACACTCCGGTGAGAAGCAGCAGCCAGTCGCACACAGCGTACTCTCAACCGGAAGCAACCATCCACTTGGAGGACTGCATCAAGCACTAGGGGGATCACCCAGGACATCCACATCTGGGCATACATACGTACATTCATTCATTCATTCATTCATTCATACACACCAGGGTAATTTTAGAGTATCCAATCCACCTGATATCCATGTTTTTGGACTGTGGGAGGAAATCGGAGTCCCCGGAGGAAACCCACGCGGACACGGGGAGAACATGGAAACTCCACTCAGACCTTAGTGCTGAGAGGCGAACGTGCTAACCACTAAGCCACCGTGCCGCCCCCAAAAAATAAACACATTTGAATTTTTTTACAAAAGGTCTCCATTATATTTTGTAATAAATCTGAAGTACTTTCTTGGAAGAATATGCAACAGAGTTGATGTACAATCTCATGTGGGAACATTTTACTTACAATTTGGTTTTTTTAATGCCATTTAAAAAAAGTAGCCACAATTTCTGACCAGTCAGGTTAAGTTTTTTTGAAGTTCTGGAAAAAGAAAATAAATTTTTAGGAAGATTATGCTAAATGTTTGACCGACACTCTCCTGTTGGATTTCTGTGCTCAGGTTTTAAGTATTTCTCAGTCAAAATGAACCAATTTGAAATTTTGTGCAAAAACTTTGAACTGCCAGCTTTTTGACCGGCAATATATTAGTGCTGTCAAAGGATTTAAAACTAAATAAAAACCTTAAAGCAGAATATTCAATAACACAATAACAGTTTCATTAAGTCTTATCTAATTTTTCACAGAACATTTCACAAAAACATCAAACTGGACAGTTCTGTACTAGATATCTGAGTAGATGATGATTTAATGATCTAAAGTTAATGGGATGTAAGCTTGTAATGCTTTAATATTCTCTTTTTTGTGTGACATTAAGCTAACTCGCCACAAGATTAATTTATTATAACTCTTTGTACTCATCTTTACCAGGGGTGCCAGCTTTTTTTAAGCATTGTTAAATTATGCTGAAACCAGTGAAATGATATGCCAAGAATGTGAGATAAGCTGACTAGAAAACTGGAAATAAGTTGAATAATCTTCATTTGAATAATTTAATAATATACAATCTCATGATCACAGATAGTAAATATGTTTGAGTACATTTGAGATATTTTCATTTAAATGCTTCAGTTTTGAGTACATTAGCATTCACTTGTGGATTAGATTTTTCTTAAACAGTGCTGGAGTGGAAATCTGAGCATTTCTTTTGGATTTCCCACAGGTTTGAAAGGTCAAGTGCTGGACTCTAATGGGATTCCTGTCCAGAATGCCTCAGTGGAGGTGCAGGGGAGGAGAAACCTTTGTCCATTCAGGACAGATCGTAATGGGGAGTATTACAGGCTGCTACTGCCTGGAAACTACACGATCACGGTGAGATAGCTCCCTCTGCTGGTGAATCAGAGTTCAGTTCCATCAAAAACCCCTCTACTGTAGTTCCACCTTGCTGGTGTACAGTTAGGGACTGTAGCTCATCTGTTGATGTACAGCCTTCCTCATCAATGTTCATTTTCTCACCACAGAGCTGCTCTTGTCTGGGTGTTTTTGGCTGGTGCACCACACACTCTACCATGATACTATCATGTCACTGTTGTGCTGAGAATGCTTCCTCACCCCAAAAATATCTAGACAATAGTAGTACTGTGGTTAGAAACGGACCCATAATGTATAGGGTGGAAGGAGCTGATAAATTGATGGACTGTAATCAGTAATTGTACACCTATACAGTAGACCTACAGGCTATTGGGAGCTCATAATTGAGTAAGACAATGTCATTCTTAAATTATATGTTTTATGAAGGGCTCTAGTTGCAGACTTCTTTACATGGTAGAATTGATTAAAATATATGTGATTAAAAATAGAACCATTTTGAAAATGGTTCCATATAGCATCAAAACTGACTTTTGTCATGAGCTTGAAATGTTCACTAGAGAACCATAAACAATACATTCTCTATCAATGTGAAGAACCATTTTACTATGCAGAGAAAGAATGACAACCAAATCACCAAATCAAAGCATGAAATTTGGTAGACTTATACAGTTTTGAGGCTCTGAACATTTTCAGAAATGCCATGCCAGGGTGGTCAGTTACAGTGATGCCATATATAACATCATAAACTGTTCAGGTGAATGGATAATAGTGACATCATAAGGATACAGTATTCTCTGTATTTTAGAAGATACAGAATACATTTTTTAGCATATTTCATGTAAACTGCAATTTATAATCATTCTATGGGGGCAAGATTGTCATGTTACTGTCAATAAACAGGAAGCATTTTTCAAGTTAATACATCTCAGTGCAGCCTTCCCACCATCACTCTACTCTCACATGAGAGGCTTTTTTTATTATATTGATATGATGCTGGAAATGGTATATAATCCATAGGTGTACATCAAAACCAGTCAATGGTGTGAGATCACCATCACCTAGAGTATAAGGAGACATCAACATCACCTTATAGGGGGACATCAGTATTTCTGAATCATTGTGGATCTGGAGATATGATGAAAATACATACATTGATTATGTTGAAAAGTGAAATGACTGCTATGGCTGCCCCAAGGCAGTTTTACAATGATTCAATTTATTAAATTGTTCAGGACTCCAAACTGTACAATTCTACCAAGTTTCATGCTCTTATGATTTGGCATCATCACGTCATCTGGACAATAAAGAGCAGTAATAATGTAGCCTATACTTAATATAAAGTTATTATATATACTCATATACATGGATAAAAACATTGTGAAACTTACATTAACTAGACTTTTGACCTTTGCTTCTATGACATTTAACAAAAAGGACAGTAAAATGACATAAGATCAGATTTCAGCATTGGTTTTGAGGCTTACATCACAAACGGGCATCAGAAATGCCACCTCAAGTCAACCTTGATGGAGTCTAATCTCAGTCACGGTCTCTTCCTTTGAATGAGTCTGGAGCAGAATTTGACTTAAATGCCACACACAGAGACTAAACAAAACGACATGTGAATGAATGAATGAATGAATGTTACATTTATAATACACCTTTTTCAAACCCAATGACACTTTACAATTAGCACAATCCATTTACACGTGTATAACTCAATTCGACACGCTGGTCTTATATTCTATTCAAATAAACCCAGCTGTGAAGGCTGTAAAAACTGAAATAGTCTCTTTAATTCATAGAAGTATTAAGAGGGAACTCTTCATATTAAATAAAAGCTTGGCCAACCAAAAAGAACTTCCCCTACTGAAAGCATTTCTTAACACAGCACAAGGCCAAATGGTGCAGCAGTGGAGTGTTTGTTTATAATGTATTAGATCATGTGTATCTGGTGCTATGACTCAGTATTAAAGAGACAAGACTAGACTGGATCAGAGAGCCTGTAAATACTCACTGCCTTGCTAAGGTTTAAGCTTAGTCAACATGTTCTTCATTGACTACAGCAAAGTCTGTTGAGCACACAACATTATTTAATGTCCTCATGCCCTTGATCTAATGAGGAATCTCTACACTACTTGGCAAATGAGCTAGACAAGGCTACTTTCTGATACCATGTCAGTTCAACCTGTACACTGAACGTACTGTATCGGGAGACAAGCTGGACTGGATGAAGATAACTGAGGATTCAAGACAGATAGACGAATAAATCAATAATCTTTGATATGCAGCAACAACACTGATAGAAAATCAGGAAGAACGGATGACAGCGGGAAAGATCACTAACTATACCATTGATGGAGAAAATGTTGAAGTGGTGGACAGCTTTCGCCTACTTATCAATTATGTATCAATTATTAACAAAAAATGATCCAACTGTCAGGAAATATGACACAGACAGGTGCTCTGTAGTACAATGATGAAGGAACTGGCAAAAGACTTTCACATGTAATGATTTTTCACTCCGAACATAAATCAGAATTGTCCAGACTATGGTCTTTTTTTTATTCGTTATGGATGTGAAAGCTGGATAAAAAGAATCTTGTTGCCTCTGAATGACAAGACTGTAGCGAGAACCTTGGACAGCATTGAAGACAAATAAATGGATTCTTGATCAAATCAAGTCTTGCCTTAACTAGAAGCCCAGATAACCAAACTGCAGCTCTTTTTATTTGGACGAGCCAGTTCACTTGAGCTGAAAGAGTGATGGAACAGGATGGAATTAAGAGAAATATTTAACAAGCCATTAAATAGCCTGAAGACACAAACAGAAGACAGGATGTTCTGAAGACACACTAATCATGTGGTTGCCAGGAGTTGGAGTTGATAGAATAATAATAACTATAATAATGTATGTTTAAAACAGGTGTTATAAGATTCATGGTACCCATTGCAATTGTCTTGATTATAAAAGTATGCACCAGACACAATTTGGGATGAAATCAGGATGTGAGGTTCAGTAGAATTTGATTTAATTGTATTGTAACACAGAAACAGCAATATTCCACAACTGAATAGTTTATTATAGAACAAAACAAAAAGAATGGTTCCACTCTAACACTAAACTGACTCACTCTAAGCCATGGGACACAGCTGCTATTAGCCAATCAATCAGGTGTTATTCAACCAAGTGTGCAAAAACTTTTGGATGCTATTATATATGTGCCTGTTTATTATTATTATTATTATTATTATTATTTTATTTTTTATTATTTATTTTTTCCAGGTGATGCATCCAGGATATGTACCCCTTTCAAAGACCATCTCGGTGCTGTATGGTCCAGACAGATTCAGTGCTTTAACACACAACTTCCAGATTCAGAAAGTCACCAGTGGTTCTTCTCCAGGGCCAACAATACCGCCCAGCTGTGTCCCAAAAATCGTGCGGCCAAAACCAGAAAACAACAGTGCTGCCCTACTGCCCAGTGCATTCACTGCAATTTCAGCCTTTATACTTCATAGACTACTGCTGTCCTGAGGATAGCTGCCTTTTAGTGCTTATTTGAATGAAAGATGCACACTTTGCTCAACTTGCACAGTCACAGGAGCCAAGTTGGTTGGATTTTCTTTTGTTGTGGTTCATCGGGAATATTTTCGGCATCCACAGGAAGTTTAAAGTGCCACTATAAGAGGCAGACAGCTAAATATACACTATATGCTCAAACCACATGCAGATTTGAATTAAAGTCTCACAGGGTCTTTGGTCACAGTACGGCTTGATAATCTAGACTAGTCGACTAGTCTTGGTAGTGTGGAAACTAAACAGGAAATCCACCGATGTTTAAAACATGCTGAAATTATGTCTTATTATTCAGAAAACAGTTAATATGCTGCTATTGGCTCCTAATTTTATTGGAATACTATGAATGTTTTTCATACCATTTGCCATGTCTTATTCTTAAAAGTATAACTGTTTGCTTAAGCTACTACCAGCAGTGGCCTGGCCATCTGTATGTTGAGAAAAGTTCAGAATGGCTGTCCATTGTCGTCAGCTGGCAACTGTCCAACAATGGCATTCACAACCCTAAAATGATGATTGCTGGGGAACTATACTAAACAAACTAGCAAACTAGCATTTAGCTTTGTAAAGTGTTTATTTGGTAAGAAACACTTCACAAGCTAAATGCTAATAATAGCTAGGGGTGGGGAAAAATCCAAATTTTGATAATGGTGCACAGAAGCCAGAGAAGCTCAAGATGCAGTTGCTAAAGTGATTAAAGGTGAGTAAAGCATAATTAGTCCTATCTATTATAGTATGTAGTTTATAACAGGTGAAATATAATTCTGCCATAAAAACTCAGGAAAGCAATATTAGCAGAGAGATTAATTATTGGGGTCTTTGGTGTAGGCTCCGTTCCCAGTCCAGGTCTGCAGCATTCAGTCTAGAGCAGATACTGCTGGATAGATAGACGGCATGGGCAAAGCCACCCCCTGCACAACAGGACCGGGACCAACCTGGTGGTGGTGGGGAGGAAGGAAGATGATGTTGACACACCTGCAATTGTTAGAGCAAAATGCTTCCTTTTAAAGTTGAGTAGTAACTTGTGATTAGCCAGGAAGCCGAATTAATGAGTGACATAGTAATGGCTTAGGAAAGCACTGATGAGTTTTTATTGCAAAACTTTTGCTTCCGCTTTCATCTCTGTTAGCATTATGTTTGAGCATGAATCTGATTGAATTACAACCAAATCTATTCTTTTTTTCCACTCGTTGACTCTCCCTATCACGTGTAATGTCTACACGTAAAGAGTACAGCAAGAGCATCCTCCGATGGAAAGTAGCATGAACTCACGATCTTCAGATTATACTGACAGTCCTTAGTCCACTGAGCCACTCGGAAGGGTTAGGGTTAGGGTTTTAGGTTTCCTAAATAGTCATTCCTTCACTAGGGAACAGTATGAATTACTGAGTCATATTGTGTCCTAAACCACTGTGAGACCTCAGTAAAGATCTGCTTGAGGTTTGAATGGGTTGAGAGAAGTTTTGTTGATGTACTTTTAAAGAGGGGTGGGCTATTTAGGTGACAATTGAGTTCTTAACATTGTTAGCAATGTTAGTCTCACAGTTACAATTCTAAGGAAGCAAAACATGTTTTTGCTGATTGAGTGCTTGTGAAGTCTGCATACTTTTGGATGTAGGCAGAACACTGACCCAGTCTGTGTGTCTAATAACTTTTCAAGCCAACAGTAAGTGATTTCTCTGATTGTTCTTGACATATACACAATATTGACTATGAATATATTGAAGTATGTAACAAAGAGTTTAAAAACACAACATATCCCAGAGCTGACACCTGATATATAATTATAGACCAACCATGTGAAGATGAAAAGGCAAATGTAGACTAGATTCTTCTGAATCTTTCTATCCCCCACATGAGATTTATAGCCATGACAGCATAGACAAAACTCAGATTTATGACTTCATTAATTATTTCATTGCTTGCTGATGAACAATACATACATGAGACTATAGTTACACTATCAATCAAAAGTTTTTAAATCTTGTATCAATAATAGTTAGTAATTAATAATGGCATAATATATATTTTGACCATAATAACGTACAATATAGACTGTGTAAATACTATATATTCTGTTTAAATATTATAAACTAGACAAATTTCTCTCTCAATTTAATTCATGTAGTGCCTAGTGGAAATCTCCACAGCCTTGATTTCTTCAGGAAATAGATACTATTGGGAGATGGGGGGGTCTCTCAGGAACTCTGCTAGCTACTAATGTAGCATCACATTTTGGTGAGACACAGCTCACTCAACCCAGGAAGTGAGTGTATTTGTTTGGCTGTGGCATCAAAGTTTCATCGCTCTTGAAGCTTCATTCACATGGATGGCTATGTGAGGTCAAAATGTCAAATAAGGTCTACATGCTACTTTCAGATAAAGTACAAACCACTTAAATTTATATATAAAATATAATTTCAGGCATTTCATATCATGGCCTGTGATGCAATTTTCAGGGTTGTAAACTTGGTCCAACACCAGTACTCACACTATAAATACTACTGCCAAACCTAGCCAGCATATTTGAGAAAGGTTTGCTGGTTTATTGAGTCTGTTAGTGTGACTCAGGTGGATGTTGTGTATTGTTAGTTTACACCTAAACATATCAGTGTTGCAACATTGCAACATATCAACATATCAAGTAGTAACTTGTGATTAGCCAGGAAGCCGAATTAATGAGTGACATAGTAATGGCTTAGGAAAGCACTGATGAGTTTTTATTGCAGAACTTTTGCTTCCACTTTCATCTCTGTTAGCATTATGTTTGAGCATGAATCTGATTGAATTACAACCAAATCTATTCTTTTTTTCCACTCGTTGACTCTCCCTATCACGTGTAATGTCTACACGTAAAGAGTACAGCAAGAGCATCCTCCGATGGAAAGTAGCATGAACTCACGATCTTCAGATTATACTGACAGTCCTTAGTCCACTGAGCCACTCGGAAGGGTTAGGGTTAGGGTTTTAGGTTTCCTAAATAGTCATGTTGTGTATTGTTAGTTTACACCTAAACATATCAGTGTTGCAACATTTTTGGTCTTTGACAGGGTTTGATATTGTAGATTTATTAAAACTCCACTCATTATTCCCACAGAGAAAACATCTTAGACCTGCAACTCCTAACACAACTACAGGATGATGAAACAACGTCAGTGGTCTACTATCCCTTTACAATTATAATGTAATTTGTCAGCTTATCTGCTTTGATTTGATCTCCATGTTTGAATCCAGAATAATAATTCAATTAATCATTCTTCATGCTCATCAACTTTGTGTCATGAACATGTATGAACATAATTTTGCTTCTGTTTCAGTCGATTTCCTCCTAAATCATCATGAATTTGCACAGAAAATATTACCATTTAATATAACGTTACCATGTTTTATGCGATGTAAAAATCATTGTTTCATATTACTGAAAAAAACAAAAGATTTAAAAATTTTTGATTGATGGTGTAAATACTGAAAATCACAACTTGAAGGCACATTATCACATATTACTTAGCTCACCTGATTGTTTCAGTTGTTTCTATATTTTTTGTATCATAACAACAAATGTTACATCAATATTTTGTACAATGTAGAAAATCAGTGCTAGGGGAGTTCCATATAGCAATACTTCAGTGAGTGCTGCGTCCACATTTAGGATGTTTTTGCTAGAAGTTTATCCCATTCACTGAATCTTTTGTGGCCAAAATGGGGCTCATCTGAGAGGATCATCTACCTCATCTTTAGTAGTCTTACATTGGTACAGTGCCTAGCAGTGCCTTAAATTAACCGAAATATTCAAAATTTTTGCCTATTAACAAAAAAAAATCACTTTCAGTAACTTTATACAGAGGAACCTTGACTTATGAGTGAATCAGCTTCTTAAACTTCCAACATACAAACTGTTGTTCAGAAGACTTTCAAGATCTGGGGTTATGAGCGAGCGAGCTTCCATCACCCGCCACTAGGAGTCACTAGCAAGTGTGAGTGAGTGCTGAGAAGAAGAGGTTGTGAGTTGGTGCTGTGTAAACACACTTGTCTCACTCATTTTCTAAACACTATAAAGGGAGGAAGAAACAAACCAACGTTATACAGGACTTTACTGAAACGCCCTGCAAGTGAAAGTGAGGAAAGTGTTGCAAAAAGCACAAAAATCAGTGAAGAAGATTAAGTGAAGTGAAAAAAGTAGTGATTAAGTTTAGTGTAGCATAGTATGTAAGTTGCATTTAGTAGTAAATTGTAACATTAAGTGTGTAGCGAGTAAGTTAAGTGATAGAGCATGAAATGAAACACTCCCCCAAGCTCCTCCACCAATCTCCACCTCCATCTTCATCTGATCTGAATACACTTAATAAAACCAGTTTATTTCTTTACATTCTCTTTTATTATGTATTATTTGTTATTTATACATTATTTGTTATATGTAAAGTACATTTTTCTTATTTAAAAACACGTAACTAAAATGTGGTTTTTGGGTGCTGGGACGGATTAATAGCATTTCAATTCATTTTAATGGAGAAAGTGAATTTTATATAGGAGCAAATTGAGTTATGAGCTCAGTCACAAAACGAATTAAACTTGCAAGTCAAGGTTCCACTGTATATTAATGGTACAGCTGTATCAATAATATATAAAAATGTAAGACAATGTTTTTTATGATTATATGAAAGGAAGCAGATACTGGTATGGAATTGGTCCTCCTGTTTGTTTAAGAAGAACTTTCAGATACAAACCAGTCATATTCTTATAGCAAATGACCAACAAAGAGTTTTTATATTGTATTGCAACAACAATCTTCAAATAAAAGTGCTAAAATGGTTCTATGGAATTGTTATAAATGAAATGTGATATTCCAACATTTAAAGATCTTCAAAGGTAGTATACCAAGAGTCAAACAAAAAGAATGTATTAATGCTGTTAAAAATTGTAGTCTTAATAAATTAGTTGATTGTTAACACTTTGACTTTGAAACAAGTAAGTGAAACATATACAGAGTTTGAACCTATAATGAGTCTTAGAGAAAAAACAAAGCTTCATTTAATCAATAATCTGGACAAATTGTCCAAGTTTGAAGGTCAATCCCACATCTGGACTGCACTGAAATAAATATTCCGATAGACTTTTTCAACACTAGATGGCATAGTAGCTTTCATATCAATTTCTAATGAGGGACACTTTTTGATCACATGACACTGGGAGCTTGTCTTAATCCATAGATTTATTAACTTTGACAGCTACATCAAATGGAGATCAGGTGTTACACATTACATCAATTCAAACCCTACCTCCACAGCAAAAACTAAATGTGTCTTTAATATTACATGGGGTACCAACCCTGGTTCTGGAGATCTACCACCAATGCCAACCTTAATCTAACACAGCTGATCCAAGTAATGCAGACCGGAATATTAGAATCAGGTGTGCTGGATCTGAACTGTCATAGATAGTAAATATCTAAGTCAAGGATTGGGCACCACTGGTCCATCACTGGGTACTAAGTACATCACTGGGTTCTATAAAGCTTCCTGCGTCAGTTCTGCATTTCTCAAGGAAAATATCTTAAGTTCTGTAGGGATCCACATTTTGCAAATTCTGGAGTTCTGGAGGCTCCCCAAATGGGTCCCGTCTTTTTGGCAAGCTGAGGAATCTCAAAACATGCTTTGACTAGTCATTCATTTTTTGGGGTTCATCTACAGTTCCACGGTTGGAAATCCACTTACAAACATTACTTATAGTGCAATATTAAAATGACAGTTCTTGGTTTGGACATACATTACATTTTTTACTTTAAAAAGGTTCTTAATCATATACGTTCATTTGCTACAGCCCCCATAACTAGCCATAAATTATGTCTTATCATATGTTCCATGGATTCATCTGGGTTAAATAGTTAGAAATGTAATTAAATGAGTTTCCCCAGCATGCCTAATTCATATTGGCCATTTGAATTGATAGTGATTAATTTTCTGATTCTGGACTTTAGTAATGTCTTAGTTAATAATTGATGATATGAAACAAATTATAAATACTAATGTGATGTATTATAATATGAATTGAGCTCTAATGAAGCATTTATTGATGCTACTCATGCACAACTCATTCATGTGAATTAAAGTATTTTATTAATCATTAAGAACCTTATAAAAGACTTGATAAAGTCGAATGTTAGCACTTCGCAAGATCTCAATATGAATTATAGATTGTTCCTAAAACTGTTTAACTATTTAATAATGATTAATACTGTATAAGACAGAACTGTGTATTGGCATGAACTTGGAGATCCTGTGTGTATCATGATATAGGATATAGTATATTGTGATACTGCAACCAAGGTAACATATTGCAATTTTTAAGCCCCTGGAGTCTGATGATATTTCAGACATTCAGATGTAGTCTAACATGCCTCAACTTTTTACAGATTGCATCCATCTAAAGTATATTTTTTAAAAGTGTTACACAGGCTTTTGTTCAGCACAAACTCAGCAACAACAGTGTCAAAACAGTAAGTGTAAAATCTATATTTTAATTAATTCTGCTCTAAACTTTCCAAAAGAATTTTTTCGAAGACTTTCCAAAATCCGATTTTCAGATGTGCTGATATATTGTGAAAAAGCACTCTAAATATTTCTAGCCAAAACGTTTGTGCTCTCATTTGCCTCTTTTATTTTGGAAGGATTGATACCTTTGTCTCATCTTGAGCTGGCCAGCTATACCTAGTTTATTTGGGTTCTTTCTGGGTGTTATAGTTAGTTGAATTTGCTTGTCTCTTGTTCAACATGTAATTTAGCCAGGTGTATACTAACTTTTGCATATAAATGTATGCCTTGCAGTCTGAAAAACAATTGTTCTTCAAGGGTTCTGTAGTAAAGATAAAGGTTTTATATACCATGAAAAAATAACCACTTGCATGGTGAAAACATTCTTCAGACAGAAGAAGAATGCTGTAGATGGCTGTATATAGCACCAAAAACGATTCTGCTGTCAAGCTTGAGATGTTCTATAGAACCATCTACAGCACATTTTTCATGTCTGAAGAATCATTTCACTATGCAAAGAGCTCTTTAATCATGCAAAGGGTTCTTGGAGTGTTCATGGTTCTATAAAGAACCATTTTGTTTACTAAAGGACCCATGAAGAACCATCTTTTTTTAGAGTGTAGTCAAGGGTCAATAATATATAAAACAGATGTACCCTTAACGTTTCTGTTTAAATCATAGATGACCATGAACATGTTTAAGATGGACAGTCAACAGTTGCACTATAAACACTTATGGTTGCCATAATTTAACTACATTGAAAATAAAGTTAAAAATTCTATTCAATTGATTATTTAATTAACTCAAATTTAAAACCACCTTACATATTTTCTCAGTTGAAATATTGAATGTTTTGTACTCTTACTGCATTTTTTGCTGATGTGGATTGTTGAAAGCTGTTGCTCTGTTGCTGCTTTATGAGAAACAGAAGATGAAGAGACAAGAAGTCAAGAAGTTCCACAGGGCACTTTGTTCTCAAAAGGCCATCTTTAATAAAGTTGTGTCAATTTCATATCAAGTTTACTCATAAAGCCTGGCAGACTGGCCAAATTTAAGTCCAGCTTTGTGATTGTAACAATGCACTGACCATATAAAAATAGCCAAGACCCAGTAATCAAGTAAACATAATCAACAGTAAAACACTGCTAAAATCACAAAAAGTTAGCAAGGGAAATGATCTTAAGTCTAGTCATAAATATGTCTAATTATGAGAACGTTTGAATATATATATATATATTTTTTTTACAAAATCCAGATACATGTTTTAAGTGTTTTAATATGCAATGAAATTGTCTTTTCACTTGGAAGGCAGACACCTATGGACCTATTAACCTAAGGCTCTATAGCATACAAATGAGATATAATGCATGTGCTGATGTAAAAAATGTATATGCACATACATTATTATATGTAATTGGCTGTGGCACAGTTACTATAGTAATTTAGAAGTATTTATGTTAATACCACATTAGAGCTGCAGTCTGTAGCTGAAATTTTAAACAAATAAAACTTTCAAGATCTTCCCCCTCCCTCAGTTGCACTCCAGCCCTGCCTACAAAGCCCCTAGACAGGGTGATCCACAATGTATATACAACAGTGATTGGCACTCAAACAATCCTGTTGGCATTGTTGTTGTTGACTAAGTTGTGGTAGAATCTTGCAAATGGAATTAGGAGCACCAGGTGGAGCAAGAAGAACCAAATTCTTTAATAGAAAATCTTATGTACTACTACCAGCACAGTGTTTCCTATAGATTTGTTTTAGATCTTAGCTTATGTTATCTCATATATTATTCACATTTATAAACTGCTTCCTATCATTGTTTAGTCATTAATTGAGATTTAAGTGTATTAATAATTATAAGTATCAACAAGTACTACTTGTTGTAATCAGTGATGTAACGGGTCTCAGATTATCCGTGATCCGTACAGATCCTCGCGGATTGGTACACGTGGATCAGTTGTCAAAAGTTTAACTATAACTATGTAATAATGACTAAAACTGCATTCCACACTGTCAAAGTGATAATTTGAACACTTTTACATTTTCACTTTAACATAGTTAAAATAGTTAAAGTGATCTAAATCTCAATGCGTATATGCAATTTAAATATAAAAACAATGCCGCCGTGTGTCACGTGATGGCAGCGTGATCTAAACAGTCATCATGGCTGCTAGAGAATTTGAAAAGCCTCTTGGATCATTTACATCACACGTTTGGGAGCATTTTGATTTCCCTGTAACACATACTGATGGTGGAGAAAGGGTGGTGGACAAAATCGTTACCGTATGTAGGCACTGTGGCAAGAGGAAGCCATATGACCACGGCAATACGTCGAGCATGACCACACATTTAAAGCGGCATCACCCAGGTCTGTCCTCTCCCCAGGCAATGTTGATGTTCTCATCTTTTTGAAAAAGAACCTTAAGTTATAAGCTCATGTCTGCTGTATTTATTTTGTACCTTTTTTGATGATGTGGACATACCCCTCTCCTGTCTGGACCCACTACGGCGAAATTTACACAC